>CM040755.1:6580062-6725062 GCA_022829145.1 Albula goreensis | reverse complement strand
TCTCTCCCCCTCTCTCTGTCTCTCTCTCTTTCTTCCTCCCTCCACCTCAGCACCATCGGGGGCTCGGTCCGTGGGGTTTTTTTCGGCAGGATTATGCGTAAGGAGCAGAGCGCCTCTGCCTGAGTTTCACCAAACCTCCCAGGGATAAAGTGTGTCCTGAACAGGCACCGTGTCACCCCATTAATTAGAGTCTGAGCTATATTTCAATCAGACAGGGGGGCCGGGGGGCCCAGAGGGGGGGCTGGGCTGATCCTCGGGAATGACTGCTTCTCAATCCCTCCTGGTGCAGATTTTTGGGCAGATCTCTTTCTAATTATGATACTGTATTGTAATATCCATTATAGCAGATATCGCGTTATATTTAGCCTTGAGCATTTAGCTCTTATCCAGAGTGGCTTACGCTGCTTGCATTATTACATACTGTTAAGGTGAAGTACCTTGCTTTAGAGTACAATATCAGTGCCCCACCAGGAAAAGAAAACCTGACATCTCAGAGTCACAGCCTTAGGTCCCTAAATATAGAACTAAACTGCTAGATATGTTTCATTTTTTTCATCAAGTTCTTTCTGAAGGTGCCACATTAAAAAAAAAAAAAAAAAGTCTTGTTGCACTCCAGCGACCCCTCCTGGCCAGCTGAGTCCCTGAAGGTTTGCAAACTGCACGCATGTTGACCCCATGCTCCTCACGCAGTACAGGCAGTATGTGATCCTCTTTTTTTTAAACATAAACACCTGTCAACATTTGGAATAGGTTGCTGGGTAATGTAGTTAATGCAGAGTCCCATTTCATGTTCCAGTTCAGACTTCATGTGGAATTGGATGCTTTGCAGAGTAAAGGGAAATGGTGAGCCTAGCTGGGCTCAATGCCTTGTTCTGGTTATCATATTCTCTCATGTTCATTAAATCAGTATTATATTCCTTGTTTCAAGACAAATAATCTTGGTGGTAAAAGAATAAGTAAGTAAATAAGTAAGTAAGTAAGAAAATACATTTTAAATCCACAAAAACACCCAAAGTAATTTGTGTATTTATTAGTTAATTGCATGTTTAGCAGTGTGTGGAGTTGTGGGTGCAGGTTGCTCTGTGTAGCATTCTGCAGCAGAGCAGTTGTTTTCTCTGTGTGAGGCTGGCGATAGTGCGCTCTGCGGTGTGACTTGGTTCCACTGGATCCGAGTGGCGCGAATCGCACTGCCCTTTCTCCCTACTGCCGTGATCCACAGCTTCTCTGCCGAGTTTGTCCCGGGACACCAGCACACGCACACGTTCGAGTATGGTCACGTCAGAGGGAGATTTATAACAGCCAGTCAGTCAGCACCCCCTACCCCCCCCACCCCTTCTGTCCCTTCTCCTCTTCCCTCCATTTCATTCTCTCTCTTTCTCACTTGCTCATTCCAGCTCAGTTGTGCATTATTGGCAAGCCAACCATAGGAGATTTGCCAAAGCCCACACAAAACATGCAAAGTGAGACATAAAATAAATAACTGCAGGCACACTGACACACAAAACAGTGTGGTGAAATATAGTCCTCATAGCAACAATCACGGCATTATTTCACAGCACAGCTAGCAGTACACTACTTAAAACAGGCAATAATAAAAACTGATATCTAAACAATAATGATATTGTATTATTTTGAGAGTTTTGGACACACATGGCTGAAATTTGTGGCCTCCTCTCTGAGCTCTCAGCTTGTAGAAAGTGGCCTTATATCCAGCTGCTTATAAGGATGTCTGCCCTTCTTTCTATTATTGATCAGTTTTTCAAATAAATTTTAACATATTCTTAACTTTAATACATGTTCCTCATTAGATTTTTCTCAAATTCAAATCAAAATTCAAACAAGCTCTCTGGGCATGACCAAAAATTGGCATAAAATTGTCAAAGCGAGCTTTTGCATAAACTAAATCAACAGTGATAACAACAGTGTCAACAACATGAGAGCTATCTACTTATACTATATACTTATAGTAGATGCTTTCTCTGTGATTGTGTGTTCGTGAGTCACTGTGTTCTCTCTTTCTCTCTGATGCTGTGTTTTTGTTTGTGACTGTGAGCTATCTCTATGATCGTATGTTTTGTGTATGGCTCTGAGCTCTCTGTGTGATCATGTGTTTTGTGTGTGACTGTGAGCTCTCTCTGTGATAGTATATTTTGTGTATGACTGTGAGCTCTCTGTGTGATTGTGTGTGACTGTGAACTGTCTATGTCATTGTGTGTTTTGTGTGTGACTGTGAGCTCTCTCTGTGATTGTGTGTTTTGTGTATGACTTGACTATGAGCTCTCTGTGTGATTGTGCGTGACTGTGAACCGTCTATGTCATTGTATGTTTTTGTGTATGACCAAGAGCTCTCTCTGTGTTAGTGTTTTCATGCGATTGCGAGCCTTCCAAGCGATTGCGTGTTTTTGTGTGACTGTGAGCTCTTCACTCCCTGTGGAACCATTTCACCTCTGCAGAGAGGGCGCTCCTCTCCGTTCAGTTAGTGACTGCCCCCGTGCCTCACCCCCGTTCTCTGTGCTGTGAGGCTTTAAGGCGTGCATCCCGCCAGGGAAAACACGGCCATTTTAGCCCCAAACTCATTACAGCTTCCTGGGCGCGAGCTCCTTCCAGGAATCCCTGTTTTAAGCGATAGAGGTCAGGAACTGATTAAAAGTAGGAAAGCGGGGGTTAATCAAAGGCTGACCCCTGAGGCTCTGTCGCACTCTGCGCCTTGATTTAATCAATGAGTCTACAGGGACAAACAGGCCTGTTTTCAGAAACACCGTATGAAGGACTCAGAATGGCTCATCACCCCCTCCCTCTGCGTCACTCTTTTTCTCACTCTTCCTCCCTCTGTCTCTCTCTCTCTGTCTCATCTCTCTCCCTCTCTCTGTCTCACCTCTCTCCCTCTATCACTCTTCCTCCCTCTGTCTCACTCTCTCTCACTCTCCCTCTCTGTCTCATCTCTCACTCTACCTCTCTGTCTCACCCCTCTCCCTCTATCACTCTTCCTCCCTCTGTCTCACTCTCTCTCACTCTCCCTCTCTGTCTCATCTCTCTCACTCTCCCTCTCTGTCTCATCTCTCTCCCTCTCTCTGTCTCACCTCCCTCCCTCTATCACTCTTCCTCCCTCTGTCTCACTCTCTCTCACTCTCCCTCTCTGTCTCACCTGTCTCACTCTCCCTCTCTGTCTCACCTCTCTCCCTCTATCACTCTTCCTCCCTCTCTCTCTCACTCTCCCTCTCTGTCTCATCTGTCTCACTCTACCTCTCTGTCTCACCTCTCTCCCTCTCTCTGTCTCTCTCTCTCTCCCTCTATCACTCTCCCTCTCTGTCTCATCTGTCTCACTCTACCTCTCTGTCTCACCTCTCTCTCTCTCTCGCCCTCTCTCTGTTTCACTCTCCCTCTCTGTCTCACCTCTCTCCCTCTCTCTGTCTCACTCTCTCTCCCTCTCCCTCTCTGTCTCACCTTTCTCCCACTCTCTGTCTCACTCTCTCTCTCTCTATCACTCTCCCTCTCTGTCTCACCTCTCTCCCTCTCTCTGTCTCACTCTCTCTCTCACTCTCCTTCTCTGTCTCACCTCTCTCCCTCTCTCTGTCTCACTCTCACTCCCTCTGTCTCACTCTCTCTCACTCTCCCTCCCTCTCTCTCTCTCTCTCTCTCTCTATAATTCAAATTCAAATTCAAATTAAAATGTGGTTTATTAGCATGACGAGATAATCTTGTGTTGCTAAATACAATGCCCTCAAAAACAAAAAAATGCTCACTCTCTCTCTCACTCTCTCTCTCTCTCACACACACACTCTCCCTCCCTTCTCTGTTTCTTCAAACTAAGTTTGTTGTTATTGTGTACTTTCATCAATGGAGAGGTGTTGGTACGTGATCAATAAAGGCACTTTAAAAGTCAAAAAGTCTCTGTTTCTTCAGTCTTTCATTCCTCTTTTTCCATTCCCTTTTTCTCTAGAAATCTTACTCTCCCTCTTGTCTCTCCGATGCCCTCTGTCTCTCTCTCTAAATTTAATTCAGTTCAGCTTCACTGCTTTATTGCTATGACATTTCAAAATAAATGTTGCCATGGTATTGTCACTGTAAAGCAGGTACACGAAAACAATAATAATAAAAACAATCAATCATAACAATATTTTTTTAAAATAATATTTGGGGTCAGTGCAGCCTCTCTCCCTATAGCTGGTAGCTACATATTGAGCTGCCAGATTTGAACTGGCGCAATGTCTCTCTAAGGGTGTATAACTGTTTAGTGTCAGGTAGGGTCAGGAAGTTTGGATGTATTGTTTTAATCTCTCTCTCTTTGAAAGATCCCCCATCGCTGTCTCTTCTCTCGACTCACTTTTTTGTGTAGGTCATTCCACTAATATTTAAAAAAAAAAAACATGGCTGACTGCAGAAGTTATTGACTTGTCCCTGGCTCATGTGTTGTCTCCAGGTTTATGAAGGTGCTTCTCAGCTGGATGTCTTTTATTGCATTCGGAGGAACTGGGAGAAGCCTAATGAAATCAGAGTGAAGATCTGTCAGGCCAGAGTGAAAATGTGTCACAATGGTCATTTGCTTTTACATATTCTATTGGATCACAACCCACAATAAAATCAGTGCTGCTTGGCCAAGCAGGAAGCCACATGAATGGTATCTGGAATGAAAAAAACAAAAAAAAAACGAAAACAAAGAAAGAGCAGATTGATTATATTCTGAACTCCTGAACAAAATTATAATTTCACGTTATCTCATTTCCTGGTTAAGTAAGCTTGTTGGGTTGCGGATTCCCAGCGTCGGGGAGTGTTTTCAGATTTCCCCCAGCATCTGAAGAGTTAAAGTATTTCAGATGCGTATTTTGACCCAGGTCTGGTGTACTCTTGGGGTAAGCAGCGTACGCACGGTTTGGTAAGAGATTAATCGGTACACCGTTTTGGCACGGCGCCGGCTCTCCCTGCCTCCACCTCCGTGTTTATCAGCACCCGTTCCTGCTGTGCTGCACTTGTGGGAGGTGCTGTTCATGAAACAGGCTGACACGCAGTACTTCCGCGGGAATTCGCGCATTTGTATTCCCTTCGTTTGAACTTGGAACTCAGAACACAGGCTTTTGCTCATGCTCTTTGTTCTGTTGTTTGTCAACCATATTTTCTGCTCTGTAGAATCTGTTTCATAGAACATCCTCTTTTTTCATTGTGGTTTACAAATATATATTTTTTGCCATCTTTGTATTGCTCTCAAATGTACTTTTGCTTAATAGAATGACTTTCATTCTTTGTGTTGTGTGATTGGTTGGATTGGTTTAAATCGCCTAGAGTTGCCACTTCCCTTCTACTGCAGGATGCTTTTGCAGAAAAAAATATTAAACAAAAGAATCGCTGCCCTGGCAGTTAATTAAAATTCAATTGGCAAGTGTGACACTTTCAGTGTAGGTTTGTTTTCCAGGCTTTTATTTGTTTTTGTGAATTTAATATCTGCACACCTGTGGAGCCTTTTCTGACGGCCTGCTTCACAGCCTCAGGTGAATGTGTTGACAGCAAATTAAGTTTTTATTCAATAGAAACCCATCCAGGTGTGCTTTGTCTCTATCTCTCTCTCTTTTGTCTTTGACCTCTTTCATTAGTTGCTTGTGATTCATTTAATTCACAGCATCTTGAGAGCTGTGGGAAGCCACAAACTAATGCAGGCTTCTTTTGTTTGATTTTTTTCAGTAGTTTTGCATCCATCCACCCCCCCCCCCAAACCCCCACCCACCAACCTTTCCACTTCACACTCCGATTGGCTGATGCTGCTCTTCAAAAATTAAAATGGGAGCAGACCTCCATTGTGATTGGCTGATAGTATCCCTTGTGAAAAACCTTTTGATATGGGGACTGTGGCGGTATGAAAGAGTCGGAGGTACGGTACGGTCTGGTGCTTCTGGATCCTGAGTTTAATTCCCTGACGTGTGTCTGTCTGCACAGATATGACATCTCCCTGCAGATGTCATAAAGCTGGTTGGTGGACCTGTCATTATAATGTCTTATTACCTGCTGGTGGAACAGTACCTCCTCATATCCCCACTGCTCCAGAGTAGGGTCTTTCTTCTGTGGCTAGGTGCTGCTTTCATCATGCCACCTTTCTGACTTAAAACGTAGTTGCCATGTAACATTTCCAGATTCAGCCCTAGTTAACTAGGCACTTTCCTGAGTTAGACCTTGGCTTACTGTGCCACTTTGCCAGATTAGCCCCTGTTTTACTGTGTCTCCTTCCTGAATTAGACTCTGGTTTAACTGTGTCACATTGCCAAATAAGACCCTGGTGCACCAGGCTCCTCTGACAGGTTAGGCCCCAGCTGTGCTTTCTGGACTGGCATTACTGTGGTCTTGATTTCAGGTGCCGATTTGCTTTGTCAGGCCCTGGTGTTCCTGTGCTTCTCTGCCAGGTTAGACCCTGTCTTCACCGAGGCCCTTTCAGATCTGCAGGAGAGGTTAATGAATGTTCCAGTAGGCCGTATCCATTTACACGCTGTACCGCTTTCCCCTGGGCCCCGCCCGCAGACACCATTGTGCGCTGGCCCCCGTCTAGCCCTGCACCCCCCACCCCCTTTGAGATTTTTATAACAACACCCGCGGGGTGTTTTTGCATGAGATCGGATCAGCGTCTGGATCTCTGGGTACCGTGGCGATCTCCATGCCGATGAGGGATAAGCTGTCACTCGGTGGCGGAGTGCGGTAACAGGATACGCCTGCAATGGCGTGTACTTTTCACCGGCGGCTCGTCCCGCGATGCCGGCAGAGAGAGGGGTTAATTTTTACACCAGGTGGGCGAGGACTGCACCTCTCCCACTGCACGCCAGCCTAAAGCCTCCTGGCTCCTCCAATTTGTGAGGCAATCAGGCCAGATTGAGTTTAATTTGGAAAGAGAAAACACTGAAGATTAGATTAATGTTTTTTTTCCCAGCAACTGAACGGGTGTGGTGTGTTGAAGTTTCCTTATTTTTCTTTTTTTTTATTTTCACAGGTCAGAAAAAATCCCAGCCACCCAGTTTTTTTAATTTTCCCTCTTTTCCCCACATTAGCCACACTTCTGCAGTGACTTCCTGCCACAGACACAGAAAGCCCAGCCAATCACGTAACTTCCTCTGATTCACGCAATCAACAATCCAGCAATTTCTCACACTTCATATCTGTTTCCAGGGATGTTCCAAGACTTTTAGCACTACTGGGGCACAGGCAAGTGGCCACATCTTCACACTTGCAATTTATGATGCATTTATCAAAACTAGTTATATTTCGTGATCATTTACTGGGGCACAAGAAATTATTACTGGCGCATGTGCCTCAGTAAATAGTGTCCACTGACACCCCTGGCTGTTGCCCTATTTTTTCTCTGTGTTGCTGGAGGAACAAGAAGTTAACATATGTTTGTGGTTCATGTACTTGCATTTCAAACTTTCATTTTTTGGAATTTTACCTTTGAAACTTTTCCCTCATTAGTCACTGTCCCAAACAGGGGGGCTAAAAACCTAACTGGGGTGGGGGGAGGGGGGGGATAATGAGGAGGGGAGGGCTGAGCTCATACCATCATCACGGTGACGCGACTGCGCATCTCAGTACAAACAACAACAAAGGACTCTCCCAGACAGCGCAGACCGGCATCCCCGTCCCAGAGAGGGGCGTGCTGACTGGCACGGCGTTCGGCAAACAAAAAACTCTCAGGCACATCACTCCAGACGTCTGCGCTGCGTTTCGGGCTAATTGAAAATAAATTGTGTCTTGTCGCAGAGGCGCCGCGGGCTAAATACTAATTTGTGCCGCAGCAGAGAGCTGGGACGGGTGGCACCTCCCCCCACCCCCTGCCCCCCTCCCCACCCCCCAGCCCTCGGCCTTCACACTGTGACCAGATGTCAGCGGGTCGTCATGCTACAGATTCACAACTACTGAGAAGTGCCATAAGCCAGTCTTTGTTTTCACTGCGCGTTTTCTTTTTTTTTTGTGCTTGTTTATTTTCCTTCTTTGTCGTCTGGTCAGGCAAGAGGTGTGTGTGTGTGTCAGGAAGGGTTGGCATGGGGTTAATGGGGGCACAGCCGATACTGCGGGGAGAGCAGCAAGGCCATATTTACTCTGGGATTCTGGGATTTCATACCGAACACATGTTGCCTGCCCACCCCTGCCTCCTGAGGCGGAATAATAAAGGCCTTTGACATGATGCTTCTCTCCCACTTGACTGCTGTGCACTCATCTGCAAAGGGGGTGACCTGTGTCTGCTAAGGTGGGGGGGGTAATCATCCACACCACAAAATCTACCATGGACCCACAGTCAGGCTCATGTGGCAATTCTGACTCTGATTTTAGTTCTTTGTGACCTCCATGTTGGCTCCAATGTTAGCTCAATGGCATGGCTTGGCTTGTTGTGTTGGTCCATTCCAGAAGCAGTTTCTGATGGGCCTTGAGGATTCAGAGCACAGTTAGCCTCGTTGTTGTTGCAGTTACTACACAGGTTTGTAGCCCAAGGGGATGCATTAGGGGGAGGGGGGGGGAGGGTTCCCATCGAGTCTGTATGGTTCAGATTCTCAGGCTTGGCCTCATGAAACTGAGGGAGACATGGGGGCCATTTTCAATGTTTGGGAGGCAATATTTAGGGTTGAGAAGGGTGTGGTTTCACCATTGTCAGAGGGAGGCCAGTGCAAGCTGGGACATCTTACAGTTAATTACTGTTATGAGCAATTTAATGAGAGGTGAAAATATGATGTGACATATAAATCATTAAGACAATGTCAGCTTTTTTTTATTTAGAAAATGAACTTCCCCTACAACTCCCAGTGTGCAAAGTGAAATATGTCAACCAGGTCTCAAGAAAAGCTGGCTCGGTAAAATTGATACCTACCTCAGCAAGTGGCAGTGAAAAGCAGGAGTATAACCTGGATTTCAGCGAATGCATCAGCCAGCAGACTGTGTGGCGTGAAAGAGCGGTGTGCGGGCCGTCTGTGCCATTTACAGAACATTTTTTTATCATTTTCAGGGCGTGTGGAAGATGAAGCTTTATTTCGGGAGACTCCCGGGACTTCCGAGCGAGACTTGTGCTGTCTGGGTCGATCCTGTAAATAGCTCAGATTGCGCTTCCTGTTTTCATTTCAGCTGCATCCACTTAGTGTCGAAGACTAACAGGATCTGTCACACCGACAACAGTTTATTACAGAGCTGCCTTTTGGCAACGTTTTATGGGAGACAGGAAATTAGTAACACTTTTTTTTTTTTAACTTTTTCTTCAAATACTAAACAACTATGTAAGGTTGATTTTTTTCCTCTCAGAAAACTTGTATATGTTTGCTGAATACCTGTTTTTTTTTTCTTCAAATTTAACTCACCCTCAAAAAACACAGGATACCTTGAACCTTGGTCAAAGGGTCAAAGGTTGTAACTAACCCCATGTTACAGGTGTCCCTGTTCCCCCCTTCTTTTTGAACAGAACTATCTATACCCCGCAGTTTCACCCCAGGTGTCTAGCTTGTTACATTACATTACATTACATTACATTAAGGGCATTTGTTAGATGCTCTTATCCAAATGCAAAGTGCATATGAGTGGTACAAAAAAGTGCAAAGATAACCCTAGAGAGGGGTAAAGTCCCAAGTGCCAAAGGTGACAGAATAGTTCAGAACTCCCCTACAGACTATTTAAAGAGAAAGTTAACAACAACAACCCAGGTTAAAAACAAATCACAGTTAAAAACAAGAGCAGATACATGCAGTGAACATTACAAAGAGCAAGGGAGGGGAGGGGAGGGGAGAGGTGCAGCCTGAAGAGGTGAGTCTTCAGTCTGTGCTTGAAGGTGGCCAGTGTCTCTGCTGTTCTGACCTCCACGGGAAGGTCGTTCTGCCACCGAGGGGTCAAGACAGACAGCAGACAACTTGTATTAATAGTAAAAAAATTGTTTTATTGCATAATTGTGTGTTAAAGTGACAGTCCTGCAACCTGCCACCTCTCCTCCATGCTCTCCACCACATACACTGAGTCTGTTTGGATTTTTATTTTAGATACAACTGTACAGCTTTGTTGTTGTTTTATTTGGCAGCTCTCAGCTTCTTACTTTAACTGACAGAAAGGAGAGGAAGCTCAAGAGCAGAAAAGTCCTGGTTTTTAAAGTTTTGTTTACTGGAAGAATTGAGTTCATGAAATCATAAACCAGACTTGCACAAGGTCATTTATGTGTGTGGGCGCCGTCATATTGCTTTCATTAATAATATCACACAGAGTGTGGAAATGACGGGGTGTATAAAACAGTAATATAAAATGAGGTTTTGGGAAATGACCTTCCTCAGTGTCAGTGACTGCCTGTGTGTTTGTCTTTATTGTGCAGTGTGGCATTTGACACGTTTTTGGTGTTAGAAATATTCAGAATTCTCTGGCGAAAATAGGCTTTTCTTTGATTCACCCTCAGATATTTCTCAATATTCACCTGTAAATGATTGCGCATAAATGTCACATAAGGCAAGTGCATTCTGCTAGTCATTCAGCAATATGAGAGAGAGACTCGCCAGATACTCAGCTCCAAGCTCATAGCACTGAAAAAAGAAATACCCCCCACCCCCCCATGAATCAGAGCCATTCCAATTTCATCCGTCTTTTTAAAAATGATTAAGAGAAGTGACCAAGGACAACATTCTAGAAACTGGATGTTCTTTATCATCATGTTGTACCAGAAACGCCTGTTACCACCTGGAACCTCCTGTAGTTAAGAACCAGAAAGGAGGGAAGAGACACACAAGTTGATTATCTAGTGAGTGTAAAGAATCTGTGGCAAGACAATTCTAGTTCAAGCATTCGTAGCAGTAGGACTTGTAACATATCTGCATACTCTTATGAATATAAAAAAAAGACATTGACTTATTTTCACAGATGACATATTTAAAACCTCTTGATGCAGAATGTGCATGTATTGCGTTACTGTCTTAGACAGGTTTAATTGCACTGATTTAGTAATGTGGGATTTGGACATCCTGGCCTTTCCCTGCTCCCTCCTGCTTTATTAAGAATGAAGAATGCAGAGGTTTCCCATTCCCTGCCAGCACAGGGAACAGGAGCCTGGAATGCGGTGGGATAGCTGTCCGTCCATGCAGAACAGACTCCGACCGCATCTACCGTCCACAGTCCGGTCTGTTACAGAGGGGTTCTTTCAGGCCTGGAACCAGCACAGGACTGGCCCCTCTCACTCGTCTCTTCACCTCTACCCTCCTGTCCTGTCCTTCCCTCCATCCTCTTTTCCACTCTAATAATCTTTTTCCCTTCTCTTTTCATCCCCTCTTCTCTCTTCTCCTCTCCTGTTCTGTCTGGCCCCCCTCTCCTCTTCTCCCCTCCTCTTCCCTCTTCTCCTTTGCCTGCCATTGGTCTCCTTGGTCATCGGGTGACTTTTGTTCAATATAACTAAGTCAACTCACCTGTGAGCAATAGGAAGCGCATTGCTGTAAGAATGTGTCTCTCAGTATTTCCCATATGAGCCGGTAGTAATAAATACTGTTAAGGTTACAGTCAGAGGTGCAGTGCCCTCCCTGCAAACTTTATTCGGAAATAGATTATTTGACTGCACATACCCGGACTTTCACAGGGTTTGAATAAAATGCACACACAATCATATCCCCCTGTTTCATGGGTCAGACTCGCTGTCTCTCCAGCCGGAATAGGGTTATGGTTAATATACCATGCTGTTACGGCTCAGTGGCATTTCTGAACTTAGACAGAGGAGCGTACCTCAGAAACGAATCAGCTTTCAGCTCTCTGACTTTGGCACAAGGCGTCCGTTGTCCTCAAGTCCGTTCCATGTGGATATACTAACACTCCTCAAAAGACTCACTTTCCAGGCTTAGAACTATGAACTTACTGGAAAAAAATGGAAATAGAAGCCAGGGGAGTGAAGTTGTTTGCATCACACAATAACTGCCACCCAGCCAATCAAATCCACCCTCGGATATCCGAGGGCACCAATAAGCTTATAGGCAGCCTATGCCAAATAAAATTGGGTATAAGGGGCAACGAGTAATTTTTTTGCCATACAAGCAATAGATGGGAATTACATCACCATTCCAATATAAATCAAATCAGATCAAACAGACAGACTTATTGGGAAGACACACACTGTAAGGGAATGCACTGTGTTACTTGGTAACACCCCTTTTTCCCAAATATTGAAAGTGGATTGGTCGATTTACATCTGCATGGTTTTAATAGGCTACCAACCCAGTGGTTGCAACCGGGGAAAGAAATTTCAGAATGCCAGTTTGGACGGCATAACTATGAGTTGTTCCGTTTCATTTTCACCGAATCTCAATCTCTGGCTATAGCAGAACCATGACTAATTAGCAAAAGGTAAAAGGACAAATGCACTTTTTGCTGCTTTAATGTAATGAAATAGTGATTCGTCATGGCTCTGGTTTCGATAGCAGCACCGTACTGGGGTGGGGTGGGGGGGTGGGGGTGCCAGCATGGATGTGAGGGGGGGACGGGCACACGTGCCACGGACTGGTGGGGTGGGGGTGCCAGCATGGATGTGAGGGCTGGGGACGGGCACACGTGCCACGGACGGGTGGGGTGGGGTTGTGCCAGCATGGATGTGAGGGCTGGAGACAGGCACACGTGCCACGGACGGGTGGGGTGGGGTGGTGCCAGCATGGATGTGAGGGCTGGAGACGGGCACACGTGCCATGGATGGGTGGGGTGGGGGTGCCAGCATGGAGGTGAGGGCTGGAGACGGGCACACGTGCCACGGACGGGTGGGGTAGGGGGGTGCCAGCATGGATGTGAGGGCAGGAGACGGGCACACGTGCCACGGATGGGTGGGGTAGGGGGGTGCCAGCATGGATGTGAGGGCTGGAGACGGGCACACGTGCCACGGACGGATGGGGTGGGGTGGTGCCAGCATGGATGTGAGGGCTGGAGACAGGCACACGTGCCACGGACGGGTGGGGTGGGGTGGTGCCAGCATGGATGTGAGGGCTGGAGACAGGCACACGTGCCACGGACGGGTGGGGGGGGGTGGTGCCAGCATGGAGGTGAGGGACGGGCACACGTGCCACGGACGGGTGGGGTGGGGTGGTGCCAGCATGAAGGTGAGGGCTGGAGACAGGCACACGTGCCACGGACGGGTGGGGTGGGGTGGTGCCAGCATGGATGTGAGGGCTGGAGACAGGCACACGTGCCATGGACGGGTGGGGTGGGGGTGCCAGCATGGAGGTGAGGGCTGGAAACGGGCACACGTGCCACAGACGGGTGGGGTGGGGTGGTGCCAGCATGGAGGTGAGGGCTGGGGACGGGCACACGTGCCACGGACGGGTGGGGTGGGGTGGTGCCAGCATGAAGGTGAGGGCTGGAGACAGGCACACGTGCCACGGACGGGTGGGGTGGTGCCAGCATGAAGGTGAGGGCTGGAGACAGGCACACGTGCCACGGACGGGTGGGGTGGGGTGGTGCCAGCATGGAGGTGAGGGCTGGAGACGGGCACACGTGCCACGGACGGGTGGGGTGGTGCCAGCATGGAGGTGAGGGCTGGAGACGGGCACACGTGCCACGGACGGGCTGCAGCTGCTTGGCATGCAGACGGAGGCCCGGGCGGTAATTAATGAGTCGCTGTTAAACAGGGATATCTGATTCCACATGGTAATTAGAACCCATCAGCGTGGAGCCAGCGGGTTTAATCAGAGCGGCCTTGAAGGACTGGGGCTCTGCTGTGAAATCAGGTACCCCCCCCCCCCACCCAAAAAAAAACCCCCCCCTTCTGCCCCCTCCTGCTCCCACCATCCCTCAATCACCCCTCCCTGCCTCCAAAAAAAAACAAAAAAACCCCACAGCATTCATTTTTACTTATAAAGTTTTGTGGTGCCTTGAATTCAAAACAGGTTTATCGTAATGCTCCAGTAGTGCAGTCGAGCGTTTTAGAGATTGCGGGTGAGTGAGTTATGTGTGTGTGTGTGTGTCTGTGTGTTAGTGTGAGTAAATATGTGTATAAGTGTATGTGTGTGTTGTGTGTGTATGTGTGTGTGTGAGATCATATGCATGAGTCTGTGTGTGCATGGCATGCCTGAATGTGTGTGTGCATCTGTTTTGTTTTTTCCACACAATTGCAGAGATCACCAGCCATTTTTCACAGTTTGTTAAAGTGCAGAATCAGCTGAGCTCATCTGACTGTGTTTTTTTTGTTTGTTTTTGTTTTTTTTGGTGCGGGCTGTGGGGGGGAAGCGGTCGGGGGGCAGTGGGGGAAGGCAACTCAATCTCCCGAATGAAAATGTGTTTGGGATGGAGTTCTGAAGGAGTGCTGCGCGCGTTTCTCTGAGCACCGCTAGGGCTGCAGGCAGGGTGTGCGCGGAATGACAAAAGCGTGCGGGTGAGCAGACAGCGGAGCGGGCGCTGATCTCTCTGCCCTTGCCCCCTCGCTGGCGGGAGAGAGGGAGGTGAGAGAGAGGGCTCGTCATGTGCTAACATCCCCCTGGCCCGCTAACCGCTGCCATCTGAGCCTGACCCTGTTCTGTGACCCTGGGTACAACCATGCTAATCCAGCACCTTTATTTGCATTACATAGCTGTTTTGTGGCTCTGTAAGAGACAAGTCACACACACACACACACACAAATACCATATGCACGCATATTCACATACACACACTCATGTACGCACACACAAATATCATACCCACACACTCACACAATATATATACATACACACATCATACACACACACACTCATGCACACATATGCATGTCCTGCACACACATACATATATTTATACACACACGTGCACAGACACAGTCACCCACATAGACATACACACACACACACACACACACATATATAAACTCACACACACACACACACACACACCCCAGCAGCAGAGCTGAAACACTGCGAGGAATGATAAGCAGTGCGGCTCGTTTTAAAAGGAAAAGACAGGTGCCTTCATCAAACCTCCCCAACAACCAAATGAAAAGTTTCCAGAGAATAAAAAATGCAATCTGAATGCAGAGCACACACTGCACAGATGTATAATTTCTGTGTGGAGGTGTCTGTAAGGTGTGTGCTAAAATCCGTCAGAACACTTCCCTTTTACCGAGCACTCCGCTCTGCAGGGTCCCTGCAGCTCCACAAGTGGCCCGCGCCTCCATTCTGCCTCCTGCAACTTCCTCCCAAAATTTTCGGGGTCGGGCTCTTTTTTGTGGGATTTTTTTTAAAGATAGAAAGCCATGGTTGGCCTCTTTCGGCAGGGCAGAGAACCAGACACAGCAGGGTACCCCTCCCTGGTCCAGGAGAGATGCAGGCAGAGAATGACACACAGCAGGGTACCCCTCCCTGGTCCAGGAGAGATGCAGGCAGAGAATGACACACAGCAGGGCACCCCTCCCTGGTCCAGGAGAGATGCAGGCAGAGAATGACACACAGCAGGGTACCCTTCTCTGGTCCAGGAGAGATGCAGGCAGAGAATGACCCTGGTCCAGGAGAGATGCAGGCAGAGAATGACACACAGCAGGGCACCCCTCCCTGGTCCAGGAGAGATGCAGGCAGAGAATGACACACAGCAGGGTACCCTTCTCTGGTCCAGGAGAGATGCAGGCAGAGAATGACACACAGCAGGGTACCCCTCCCTGGTCCAGGAGAGATGCAGGCAGAGAATGACACACAGCAGGGTACCCCTCCGAATGACACACAGCAGGGTACCCTTCTCTGGTCCAGGAGAGATGCAGGCAGAGAATGACACAGCAGCAGGGCACCCCTCCCTGGTCCAGGAGAGATGCAGGCAGAGAATGACACACAGCAGGGTACCCTTCTCTGGTCCAGGAGAGATGCAGGCAGAGAATGACACACAGCAGGGTACCCCTCCCTGGTCCAGGAGAGATGCAGGCAGAGAATGACACACAGCAGGGTACCCCTCCCTGGTCCAGGAGAGATGCAGGCAGAGAATGACACACAGCAGGGCACCCCTCCCTGGTCCAGGAGAGATACAGATACTTGCTTGCTTCCTGTATTTACTTTAAAATTAGAAACTATTGCCTGGAAGCCCTGAGGTTGGGTGTTCAGATCCCAGACTCTCCATTCCCAGCATAGCAGGTCCACAGCAGCAAGGCAACAATTGGTCCAGCCTCGCCAGGGACGGTAGGGGTGTAGGCTGGGTAAAGGTTTGTTAGTTCATCACTCTCCAGTGACCCCTCCTGGTTGGCTGGGTGCCTGACTGCGTAATCCTCTGATGGCATAGGCTGTGTGTGATTGGTGGCGTGCCTGCATGAAAAGAATCGAAAGCCAGTCATCACTTGAGTTGGAGGAATCACGTGCCACAGGTTCTGTCTCCTGAGTTGGCGGAAGCAGCTACTGTGATGGGCTATGTTTAGGGTGGGAAAAAACGAGGAAGAATAGAATATAAAAACCAGCAACTATCATCAACACAGGAACCTGGGTGAATCAGGTGAATCAGTTTTAACAGTGTAATCACCTGCTTTAGTGGATCATGACTTCATCATGAAAGATCTGAATGGTCTTAATGACCAGAAAATACAGCGCACACACACACACACACACACACTATGGCTCTCCAGGGTTAGGATCTCCATCTCTACGCCTTCTGTTTTACCAGACATGTCACTCTCATGCCTGAGTATCTGTAAAACTCAACAGAACAAAAGTGCAGACAAAGCTCATTTCATCCGAGACTTATCCAAGGCAAGCTGGCTCTATTTTGACAGTCATGACAAAGAAATGAGTCAGTTTTGATAAAAACGAATACATTACAGGGACACGGTAGTGAACATCAAATATCTCACCGTAATTTCTAAAGAAATTTTGAATGCCAGCTCTGAATTTATCAATGATCAGACAGTGACAAAATTCATTAAAATCCACAACTCCATAATTTTAATATACAGTGATTATAACTTTTGTAATATTATAGTGTTGTTTAATTATTATTTTATTTTATTGATTTGAAAAGGGTGATATCCAGGGCAAAGTTTATTTTACTGAAGTTATGAAAGGGTAGAATGTGTCTGCAATCACATAACTGTGGAGTTCTACTTGTGTGTGAAATTGACGGCACATATTTTGTGTGAGTGTAACACCATTGGTTTTGATGGTCGTGCCGTAGAGGTAAACTAAAGCCCAGACATCCTATAATGTGAGGAAGAGCAGAATCTCGCAGTCGAGGTGGGGTGAGCTGCAATGAAGTTCTTATGGGTGGTGGACACTGCGTGGCGGCGTTGGGGTGAGGAGGGGTGCTTTTGGGAGCTTCTGTGCCAAATCGGGACGGAAACAAAGAACGCACACAAAGCAAGCTAATCACTCAACGAGGCTGAGAAATCTGTCGCAGAAGGGGGACTCAGAATGAACAATCAGACACATTCATTTTACTCTGCGTGGGTGACACAGTTGTGTTTTAGTCTTATTCACTGCCCAATGGGAGATAAAGACGTGTCTGGGGAACATGGAGTGTTGTGGTGTATGGAGTTTCACCAGCTGAATGTGTTTGTCTCTGGTGGTTACTGGCTGCTGCTCATTCACCCAGTGTTCATTCACGGAGCTCTGCTCAACACAAACACACGTATCCCCTTTCTAGCCGCTGTGTTTAGCGGCTGCGACCACCTTTAATTACCTTCCGTAGGATTAGACAAAAAGGGCGGTTACCCACCAATTCGTGTCCGATTACGGGCCAGACCCCAGTGGCAAATCCCCCCCCAAAATATAGGGATCTCTTCCTCCATCGGCACCGGTTTCATCTTTCTCTCCCAGAGTGTAGATCGACGTTGTGATATCATCAGAGTTTTGGGGTTTGTATAAGCAGTTTTCCATAGAGTCAGGCAGAATAGAGTATTAGTCAGGCTCAGGGTCTTTCAGGTGCGTATGCATGACCACCTGGCCATGAGGTGAAGCTGCAGAGGGTTCGTTTAACGGCTATGGCGCTGGTGGAATGCGATTTAATTTTAAATTGTGGGAAAAAAAATATTTACACCACCATCATGGCCGTTACTGTGTTTTTATTATTTAACTTTCTGACAAGCGATAATGTATCTTTGCACAGCAAAATAAAGACGTCTGTTCTGGGCCTGTTCACATTTATGGCGGTCATTATCACTGCCACTTTGCGCATTGGACACGTTCATTGCCAATTATTCAGCAGGCTATTGATTTCCCACAAAGAAAGACATATTTGTTAGTATTTTTTTTTGCCTATTTTTTCTACCTCATATCATTTTTCTTCGAAATAATATTGACCGGTGTGGACCAAGAAGCAGTGCAATGGGGAGTACATATTTTAAAACGGCATTCCTATTATATCTTCCTCTTCTTGGGCATTGATTAATATGAACTGCAGAAGAAAGAAAGAAGAACAGATTCTCCCTCTGACTATACAGCCCGATAGCGGATACAACCCTGGGATCAGAGCTTAAAAAGACTCAATTTGCAGCATACGCTACAAAAAAAGAATTGAAATTGTTCCCTTGTATACAAATGCATACAAATGCATTCATGCACTCGTTCCCACATACATACACAGATAAGTGCATGTGCAAGCATGCATGCACACACACACACACACACACATTTCTTACAGCATGCTTTTTATTCTATCTTGTGCAGACCTGTTACCAGTCTTGCTGCATGTCTCCATAGGGCCGTTTGCTCTTCCTGTGGATACACAGTGTGAGCTAGCTGGCTTTTATTTCTGCTGAGCTTTTAGTTAGTTTGGTTTTATTGAGCTGATTATGATGCAGCGCCTTTGAGTGGCTCACTGGGTAAAAGCACCGGTCTGTATTGTAGCTGTGGGACCCACGGATGGGTGTTTGAGCCGCGGCTATGCTATCGTTTACATGCTATGGCAGGGGCTCACACTGGTGAGGGTGCAATCAGGCCAGTCTCACCTGGGAAGAATAGATGTTAAGCAGGTTAAGACCTTTTTTCTAGTCACTCTCCGGCAGGTTCCCATAGCCACCCAGCTGGCTGCCCACAAGAGCTGAGAATTGATCCCCTTGTTGACCCAGTGTTCCTCCACCTGCTCGGGCATTAGGTGGGAGGTTCCAGAGGAAGTCAGGTGTACAGCTTCCTCCTCCCAATTCAGCGAGGAGACAGCAGCTCACTGGGGCTGAATGAACAGCAGCGATATAAGGTTGGGAAAATGTGAATTAAAAAAAAAAACTGTTAATGGAACCCTGAGATGGCTTCAATAAAGTGGTTTGCTCAGTGTCTTCTGTCTGAAAGGATTGTCAACTGAAAGAACATGTTTGTGAGGATCATGAAGAACGCAGGTGACTGATTTCTAGTTTCCTTTTCTTCTGATGAGCCAAGTACCGTCAGTAAATACCTGTGTGTTATGCCTGTGTCTTTCAGCTAGCAACAAACACACCTCCGTCAGTGCTGTCAAAACCCTCTTCAGGTTTTAAAGCAGATACCTATCCAAATGTCAAACCAATTACACCGCTCAGGCGGCTGCTCACTCAAACATAATTATTTCAGCGCTCCGGTGTGTTCTGCCATAGGTTTGGAGTCTCATAATTGGTAAATATGGTTATGAAAAAAAATATGGTTGAAATTCTACCATATGCTGTGATTGCTCACTGATTTGGCCCTAATGATTGTGCTTGCCTGTGGAGAGTAAAACATTTTTGATTGGTTCAAACAAGTGATTGACAGTTGAGTGTAGCCAGTTAGAGTCATCAGTCTCATCCTTCTGTGCCAGCCACTCCTGCTCAGCCAGGCAACCAGTGTGTGAAGTGTGTGAAACAAATCTGTGCTGTAACTTTGTGATCTTCTGAAGGCATAGACTGCAACCAATTGGTGCAGTTTCTGTAACATTTAGTTATGAGAAATATTGAGAGGTTGTCCTTGAATGATGTGTGTATGACTTCCTTCTCCTGAGTTTTATTAGTGGCGATCTTATAATTTTTCTGTTGTTGTGGTCATGGTTGTTGATGGTTTTACATTTCTTCAGCAAGTCCTTCACAGGTTTAAAGTCAATGCCTAAGATTTCCCTTCTGGACTTTTACTGCACTCCACTGAAATTTTACCACTTTCATCCCTGAATTATGCATTTTGAGTTGTAATTCACTCTGGATAAGAGTGTCTGCAAAATGCCTACAGTGTAATGCAATGCAATGGTGGGCTGATGAATTTGGCTCTGGGTGGGGAAAAGAGGGAGAAAAAATTTTTAAAAATGTTCCTCAAAGTTGTTTAATTAGGAATCAGACACACAGTACTTTGGGAACCCGGTTAATTAACGCAGAACACAATGCGGAAGACCCAGCCGCCCTCCCAGGACCGGGTCACAGAGACGCTCCATTTCTGTCTCTCAGGGTGTCTCCTCAAACGAACAGCTGTTGATTCTCGGTTCTTAATAAGAAGCTCCCTCGCACAGAAAGTTCTGCACCATCATTAGCAGTGGGGCATCGTTTTTAATTTCCTCTCCGATGAATTCTCATCGAGTCTCAGGAAGTTCTAAATAAATCGTCTTTCTGATGTTTTCTGCAAATAAATCAAAGGCAGTCTCAATGTCGTTATATTTTTGTTGGGTAATATGAAAGCCCTCCAAAGGAGATCTCTGTCTGTTTAAAATGTGGGTGGGTAAGAGGGATCTAAGGGATCTGCTGCTTGCTTTCAGGCCAGTTTCCACTGATAATTATTTAATTAAAGCCTAGGAATGTACTGGAAATGATGTTTTAGAAACATTTTTTCACTGATGAATGATGGCTGAAAACGTCTCTTGTGTCCCTGTGTGAAATGGTTTGGCTGTGGCCTGATCTGTGAGTGAGCTGATGTTGTTGTACACTGTGAATCTGCTGACAGAGTCAGGGCAATTACATACTCTGGCTTCACCTGCGTACACACTGGCCCTCCAAGAATGGGGACTCCCACCACTGTTCCTCAGCATCGATCAACCTGTGTATCTCAGGGTTATCAGCTGATAAATTTGGTGTTGGTGGAGCCCCCCCCCCCCATTTATTTATTTATTTTGTCTGGATTTTTTGTCTTTTCTTTTTTACATTTTTTTATTATTGATTTGATCAAATGGTATACATTGGTCTAACTTTTATTATTTGTAAAGTATCTATTTGTATGACTTGATTATTATTTCTTTTACTCCTTACTTGTGTTCTATCACTCTTTCTCTTGCTCTTTTTCTCTCTCTCTCTCTCTCTCGTTCTCTCTCTCTCTCTCTTTAAACTCATAGTCCTTTCTCCCACAGATATCGCAGCCTCTCAAGGCCCCATGGTTGGCAGGGTTGTGGGGGTTGGGGGGCAGTGGGGGTGGGGGTGTGGGTCACTCCCCAGGTGTGCTAAATCAGGGCATGATAAAGCACATAACACTGTGCAGTGTGACCCCCCCCCCCAGCGGCTGAGTCTGACGCCTTTAAGCCTGTTTTATTACACTGTATCTGTGACCCAAAGGACGAGGGACATTCCCCCTGTCTCTATAACAGGATTGGTAACCCGGCAGCATCGGCTGAGAGACTAAATGAATGGTTCTTAATGGGGTGTTGGGGGTGAAGGCTGTGGGATGGGCTGAAGGAGGGGTTATGGTTGTGGTGGTGGTATGCTGAAGCAGGAGGGCCACAGGAGGGGTGGGAGTCTTTGAGGCTGCCCGAGGCCATCCCTCCTGGAATGGGGATGGGGGCCCCATGTCCCAGGGACGCTGGTTCCTATAGCCAGCTGGTAGCTGAACTTCATACCTCAGGAAAGCATAAAATGTAAATGTGATGTATTCGCTGGGGAGATTGTGGGAAAATGTGCAGCACAAAGGGAAAAGGAGAAGCACGACCCTGGGAGAAATAATGGGTTATAACAGCACCGAAGTGTGTGCATTCTCTCTACAGATTCACCTGCCAGCCCAGTGACTAGTGGATGGCAAGTGCTCCCATGACTGTCAAATGCCTGCTATATCTGAAGGACACTGGGAAAAATTGCTTTGATTTTTTTTTACCTAGCCTGCCTGCTACATATTGGTGCCCTCAGATTTCTGAGGTTGGGTTTGGTAAGCCCCGGGAAGTTTGGCTATTCCTACAGCTACAACTGAAGATCCACCAGAGATTTTTCCAGCTCTGAATGGCCACTTCAGATTCCCAGTCCTGCCTACACAAGATCGTGCTTTGTCAGAAGTAGAGACTGTGGATCAGTTAAATAGTGATGAACATCTCCATTCAGGCATCTGTGCCACAACATAGAGAGTGGTTTGACAGGTGCATAATTATGATGTCATAGTCAGAAGAAAGATAAAGCTGCTCTGACATGTCCCCTCTCTCTGCCCTTCCCCCCACAGATCACCTTTTTCATGCTGCTGTCTGCTGTCTGTGTGATGCTCAACCTAGCAGGGTCCATTCTGTCCTGTCAAAACGCTCAACTCGTCAACTCCCTGGACTCCTGTCAGCTGGTAAGAGGCTAAACGCTTTTTCCTCAACAGCACTTACCCAACCCACATCCCCCCAAACACAGAGATCCAAATCCCCTTGACCCAGCTCAACAGCACGTACTCAATCCACATACCCCCAACACCAAAATCCAGAACCCAAGGCCCAGCGGTTGCACATTCTCAGCTTGGCAACAGCGTAGTGCAGTGGATAGGGAGCTGAGCTTGTAACACAGAGGTTGCAGGTTTGCTTCCTAGGTAGGGCACTGCTGCTGTATGCTTGAGTGAGGTACACCATCTGAATTGGTTATGTAAATATGCATTAGTACACATTAATAGGGAATAGAAAATGTAAAACTGCAAATGTGTGGAGAAAAGTGTCTATTATTGCCTGAGTTGTAAGAATGTACCACGGAAGATGACACCTGTAAAGATCTAAGTTGCTGATACAAAGTGTCAGAGGGCCCCCATCACCCTGAGGGTCTGCCTCTCATGACTACCTCACTGCCTGTCGAGCCATAATTCACAGAAGAAATAAACACCATCTCCATCCGCTCAGTGCTTCCTTATTAATATTATGGGTATGTGCCTTCTGTTTGCTTTATTATCGACCTGGGCTCACATTTTAATTATTAAGGAAAACATAATCATTTCACATCGAGGGAAAAATCTATTCATTCATGGGGTGTGGAGGCTCCTGTGTCAGGTCTCAGAACAGCTTATTTCATTCCTGACTGGAGATACAGCTTGCGATTGGGGGGGAGGGGGGTGCCTGCTATATACATGACAGGAAGGAAATTGACTCGACGTATCTTAGCAACCACTGTTCAGTAACGTGAACTTGAGAAGTCACTGACTGGAAAAAAATTTACATTAAAGAAAAGTCATTTGTATCACTTTTTAATGTAATAAATGTGGAACATTTTTAGTTTAATTACCAAATACGTTTGAAGCAAAAGGTGATACAGTATTAATGAGTCTGGTCCATCGTCAATCACTTGCAAATGCAGCAAACTGTGAATTACAAGGAATTTCCCTGGCTCTCAACGTATGCTGAGCTGTCAACGTATGTGAATCAATTGAAACGTGAAATAGTGATGCATCAACTAGCAAAGCATGGTAATGAATTGGGGGGTTTAATTATGAATGTATGTGCAATATACCGCTGGTGCAAAGGCCATGAATTTCAAATCAACGCATAATGACTTTTCTCGCATCGCTAACCAAATGCAGAACCAATAACAAACAATCAAGTCGACAACACCTTGTGAAAGTGCTGTTGTTCTATATTTAATGTATATTTCAAATTTGCAGTTATTTCATATTAAACATTGATATTTCCAGTCTGCCTAACACAATGCATTATATGCACTTCTTCAGTATCGTATCAATGTTTAATTTTACTTGTTCCTAACAAATGACCATATGAATAAATGAACAATATTTGTGACAGCTCTACACTGTAGAACATGGATTTGACTGTGGTTTAACATAGCCTATGTTATGAGTACAGATCTGTTCTCTGTGAGGATCACTATGGTTTGAGGATGGGAAGGTACTTGACCCAGTCTTGTCCAGAAGCATGTCTATATTCATGTAAAAAAGGAAAAAATTATAAAAATACATGACTGAATTCATTTTACAGAATGGCTGAAAACAAAGTTATATTTAATTGGCTTAATTTCCAATTCTCTGCACAATGCCTGGACTTGCAGGCTTTGTGAATGATTGACATAATGGTGAAGCGGTTTATTTGTTTTTTTTTATTCACTAATTCTCTCACTTCATCCTTAAGCTCCTCATTCAGTTTAGTGTCTGTTAATAACTGCAGTAATATGTCACACTGAATTGTGGGTATTGAGGTTAAATTGAGGGGTAAATTGTTACACTTGCATACAGCATGGATGGATGGTTCTGCTTGAGAAATGATTTTTGGTATTGTTTGTCAAAATCCAGTTTTTCTTTTCAGAAACTAGAATGGGCTGTGTTTTTTTTTTCCAGAAAACCTGGATTGCTTAAAATCAAATTTTTTTAAAATCCCTATGGGTGATCATTCAATTATTGTGGCTTTTTATATTATCTAAATGCAATGTCTTCCTAAGCATTTGGAATATTTCAAGGTTTTGTTTTCCCTTGTCATTCTTGCCTTTTTCATATTTCGAACATCAATGCCTGTCTTGCAGCACATTTCAGAATCAAAAACTTTAGTTATACTTTAATGGCATTTTGAAAAAAAAAAAAAAAAAAAACACTCACACAAAACAAGCATTCTATCAAAAAGCTGAAGGCTGAAGCACATCCATCATATTCGCTGAGTTTTGTCACCATTATTATTCATGCCAGGTCCTCTGCTTTCCTGCGTTACATTATATTTAAAATAAAAAATGAAGCTTTTGTGTCACACAGAGTAAAAACCCAAATTTGTAATGCGTGCCCCTTAGGCTGAGTGCTCAAGTCTCTGCTGTGTCATTACCAGCTATGGCTACAGGTTCATGGCTACAGGTTCAAATTGGCGGGGCAGAAATGTAAATCCAGTCTACAACATTCAATGTGGAATGTTTTCACTATATGTGATTGTGACATCATGACTTCCACCACTATATGAAAGCAATTTAAAAGCCATTGTCACAAAAGAATGTCAGTTGGAAGAATGTGTAAATTTAATAGAAATGTCATCAACCAAAATGGAAGGATGACTTCTTTACAGGGGCAGCCTGTAGTCTAGTACAGGCTAAGGTACATGACTGGGACCCTTGAGGTTGGTGGTTCAAGCCACAGCAACAACACCATTGCTGTTGGGCCCTTGAGCAAGGCCCCTAACCCCACATTGCTCCCAGGGGGGATTGGCCCTTGGTTAGCCTAATCAACTGTTAGTCACTTTGGATAAAAGTGTCAGCTAAATGACTGTACTGTACTGTAATGACTTCCAATATCACAACACCTGCTACATCACAGTGAGGTGCATGGTACATAGCCAACACAATCCTTTTTCCTGTTTACATGGAGCAGATGTCAAATCGCTCTGCATCTGACGTGATCTTCATCCCGCCCACACTCATCAAATCTGACGGAACGGAAACATTTTGATTTAATTTTTCATGGAACAGGATCTTTCCAGAAACAACAGCCCCGCGTTGCAGCGCACGGCAGGGGAGACGCGTCGGTTTTTGATTTGCCACGTGAGCCTTTGAACATACTCAAACCGTTTAATACGACAGATGCCTTCTGTCAGCATCCTTAATGTGGTGCTTAGGTCAACATGTAGAACAGGGGATTTGTTTCTTGAGGAAATAATCCAATAAATAAATAAATAAATAAACCTGTTTATTTTCATACTTACTTAAACACGTTTAATATTGCAGAATATTTCATGAAGCATCTAATTTATGAATACGAATATGTATCAAGAATCCAAACCTTTTAATGTACAAAACTTTTCTTTTTTTGTCACTTTTTATCCTGTTAGAACTGTTGAATTCTGATAGAGTATATTTGGCGCTACTCTTATGTGAGTGGGCTTAAATAGTAGAGTTTTAGTAGAATGAATATGCAGACAATATAGAATGCATTTGGAAGGAGTTTATTGTGATGTGGCGAGTGCTACAACGGTAACAGTGCAGATGTTTTATCTTGGGCTTGGAGTCTAAGGGGACAGTGTCATATCTCTCAGACCACTAGAAGAGTAAGAGAAATACAGAAGAAAGAAAGTAGACATGATGGTGGAGATGGGGAGGGGAGGGATGCCGAAGAGGAGCGTGATGGGAGATAAGGTACATGGCAATTTAATACCTGCTGAGAAAACCGGATTGGATGGATAGAGATATTTGAATGAAATCACCCGCATGTTTGTTTTTACAAACTCCATTAAATTAGCACTGGAGATTTTACGGTGCACCAAGTCAGTGGATGACCGAATGAGAAAGCCAAGGAAATGGGCCTCTCGGTTAACCTGCACTGAGGAGTTTTAGGAGCTCATGGGTGGAGGGAGAGGTGGAATCAGGGGAATTAGCAGATCGCATCAGGAGAGCCGGGGAGCCAGTGTTTTTCCATTAGCTGTGTGGAAGTGGCTGAGAACCGAACCGTGGCGATTACGTCCGTGTTGGGAAGGTCCATCCTGCTGGCTCTGAGAACGGGGCCTGAGGTTTATATAATCTTTCCCACTGTGTAATCTCTCTGACAACTGAAAACAAATTGACTTCTATTCTGTTTTTTTTTTTGTTGGTTTGCTACGTTTGAAAATTGGGGGTTTTGGTTGTTAAATACATTTCTAAATCTGTTCTCTGATATTTTTGTGCAATTACGAAGAAAACAAAAAACCAAGATAATGACACCCCAGAATGCTGAATTAGCACAGCGTGTTGGCCGATGTAGTCCGACGTCTTGACAATGATGCACAACAGACTGTTTGTTTAGATGAACGGGGAACCCCAAAAACGAGCCCCTTCACCACCTCTGTCACCCCATCCCCAGTCTGTGCGGTTTCCCTCCATCCCGTCCGGTTTACCCAAGACACAGTCCGTCCCGCCGCTACCCTCAACTCTGCAGGACGTCCTAAAATTTCACCACAGAAAAACTGGCGTTGTTCCCAGGTCCTCTCCCAGCCCTCATTGTTGGACTCAGTGACAAAAACAACAAATGACTAAAGGGAGTCAAAGGAGAAATGTCTGATGGAGGTTTCTGAGGCGAGAGAGAGATCTCATTAGTTTTTATTTCCTTCCTTACAGCAAAGCTCTGTTTATTCTCTGATTTCTGAATATGAAATGCCCCTGAATCCATCCATAAATTATTAAAACAAAGTTAATCACTGTTTAAATTGGGCTGCATATTTCTTTCTGATGGCACTGATGATTATTCCACAGGATTGCATATTATCGTAGCCTTATTAATCAAATTTCAGTTCTAATTTCTTCCTTCTTAATTGCAATTAATCGCTTGGGCTAATTTCTTGCCTGCAATAAGACCGGAGTCAGAGATTCTGAACTTTAATATCCACAAAGTTAGAGTTAATAATATGTAGGAGAGGGGGTATCTCTTATAAAACCTTTCGTGTGTCTTCACACTGAACTCCTGCAGAAGGGAGCAGGAATGCTGTCTGTAATGATGAGGGAATTTGTGTCCAGTGGAGCTAAAATGACTCTGCATTTTGTTTAAACGATTCTGATTCTCATTTGTAAAGTGCATTGCGATACATTTTCTCTCCCAGTCAACTGCATTTCATTTTGCGACATATTTTGCAATGCCTTCTGGGGTCTCTGGCCCTAGCCCCTGAAGAGCCAGAGGGTCTGCAGCCTAATAAATGTTCGTCATTAATTCATTGATCAATCACATCTCTTAATGACAGAGTTAACTCCTCTCTAATGATTTCTGTTGGCAGATTTTCTGGTTAAATAAGATTCCCCTCTGGCTCTATGGGACCGAATGTGGGAATCCCTACATCTCTCAGTCTCTTGGCCTCTTTATGATTTTAACAGCTCTTGGCTGTTGACAGTAAGATCAGAGCTTCTCTTTGCCGGTTCAGGGGAAGTCTGCCTAAGTCTCTGCCAGCAGCTGACATGATGTTAAGTTCAGGGCTGACACAGTGAAATCCTGGGCTCCACACGATGCCCGCCGCTCCTCTCTGTGCCTCCGTGTCACTTCCTCTATGCTGTCAGCTCCTCCCTCCTCTCTCCAGTCCAGTCCTGTGCCACACAGCCAGCTGCAGAGCTGTGATGTAAGTGGGTGAGTAAAGCTTTATTTATAATGCGCCTTTCAAAACAAGAGTTACAAGGTGCTGTACAATGAAAACATTAAAGAAAATAGAAATAAAGTAGAAAGTTAGAAATAGAAAAACAGAAAATAACAATATAAAGGCATTAAAACTGCACAGAAGGCAAACACACATTACAAAACAAAGTGCTTACAAAACAAGTGAGTTTTTCTTCTTGTGAAGTGCCAAAATGTCTTGATGATGTATTTTATTTCAGTGTAATTAGTTTTCTGAGTGGTCCTTGGTCCTGCGCCCTCCAGCGATGGCCATGGTGAGAAGTGATACACTTTGGCCTGTAGCACTCTGTAAATATATTCATGGCAATGCCAAGTGCACTCACATTTTGGAATGTGTCAGACAGTCTCACCCAGTGCTTGGTTACCTAGGACATGCAAATACGTTTATATGGATGGATATTTACTGGAGCGAGTCAGGTTCAGTGCCTCTCCCAAGGCCTCAAAGGCCATACTGCATCAGTTATGAGCGAATTATGAGCCCCATGCCTCAACCTTGCCTGTCAGGCTTATTTCTATTAGTCTGACAAACTGCTGTCATTGTTTCGGTATGACATCATCCAGCTTCCAGAATGTTCTGTATTAACAATCCAATGGTCGGCTACTACTTCTGTGGAATCACAATGTTGGGTAGGAGTGTACTTCAATTTAAAGCAGGCATTCGGAGCCACAAAATTCTCTGCTGGTTCTTCTTAGCTAATCAAATCCACCATCTGGAATGTTAGTGCACCAATGAGCTTGCAGGTAGTTAATGCCAAAAGAAAGTCAATGTATGTTTTCCTTACGCTCTTTCTGAGATGGGTCTGGAGGGGAAACTCCAGGGGTCTGATAATGGCTGAGAGAAAGTGAGGAGCTCTGGGGCAGAGAGAAGGTTAGGGACGGAGCATGCTCGTACTGCCCTGGGACTTAAGCCAGGAGAGAAATGTTTCCTGAGGTGAAGGTTTTGCCCCTGCAGTCTCAACAAGCAGAGAAAAATTTACATACATCTTTTCCACTAGTTCAAAGGTCACTTCCCTCAGGGAAAAGGGGCATGGGAGAGCAAATTTAGGAATGTGGGTCGAAGTATAGGTGAAAAGTCATTATTTGGAAATCAGAACAAACCAAATATTTGATTTTGCACTTGTCCTTTGTGTTGTGTTTCTGACTGGAAAATGTTAGACCCTAAGGCATAACCACACATTCTTTGAGGAGGTCTTGTCCCCCCTAATACTGAGGACATACCAATCTACCCCCAATATACAGTAGAAACTATGCTAAATTATGTCCTTCTTTTATGAACCCTGTCAACTGATCTGTCATTTGCTCTCGTTTGGACCCCCCAATGTAAATACCATTGTTACGCCCTCGGTTAGACCATTAGCCTGAGGTTTTATGGACAACGGCATATGAATGACTATTGATAATTTAGCAGATTTCCAGCTTGATGCATTTCCTGGATTTTTGTTCTGTCTTAAAACAAAATGTTCACAAGGATCAACTTGATGACGTTCTTGGTGCATTCAACCAAATACTTGATGTATTGCAAGCCCAGGTTCCCTGTAGTGAATGTCTTTAAAGATTTTTAAAGTGAATTGATTTCAGTTGACGGGGTGTTAGAATTTTTGTGCTGTCTAGTTCAAAGTTCAAACTTTCAAGTCTTAAAAAAACACAAAGAAAAACTGTTTTCATGGATATTCGGAATGTGGGAGCAGATCAATGAATTATTCAATATCCTCTGGCACAAGCCTTTGTCATACAGAAAGAAAACTGAAAAGAAAATGTTTTAAAAGCCAAGCTTGAATAATGGAAACCCTTTTATAATTCTTTGTAAAATAGTTACAAAGAACACAATGCAATACACATTAGTCCATCTGCGGTGTCAATCTCAGCTGTAATGACGGTGGCACTGCTGAGAGTTGATTAAGCAAAACTGAAACTTCTGCACGACCATGTTTCCATGTATTATGAAATGCCAGGGGAGAACTTGAAATCTCCAGATTCTCAAACATTGGAATATGTCCAGCTTTTCTGGTATGCAGAGCCTCAGGTTATTTCCCAGCATAGCGCCACATTTGTCCTTGGATCTCATAAAAGCGTATTCGTTGTAGTAGATGTGTCACATTTTTCCTCGGTAACATTTTTTATTGTGAGATGAGGTTAGCTGGCTAGCTGTTGACCTGACGTGGCCGCTGCTTTCACACTCTCGTATTTGTGATAACGCTGCCTTTTCAAATTGCGCTGGTGCTTTAGATTGTTTATGTTTTTTTGTTTTTTTTTTGCTCCTAAGAGGAAGGGTAGTATAATTTATCTTGCTGGAGACCTCCCAGATCTTGTTCAATAATCTAGACAGATGTGCTGCCGTCCAAATGTGGCCGATCTCCCATGTGTATCCCACACACACACACACACACACACACACACACACACACACTCTGGGGCTCCCCCATGTCAGGCCAGGCCCAGGTGTGTGGGGATCACAGCAGCTGTGCGTTTCGACAGCGCGGGAGAGGGGTGCCTGGGGACCAGGTGTACGGGGGGCCGTGGCAGGACAAAGCCGAGGTGATCGATCACTGTCAGCGCCGCCCGGGACCGGCCGACTCATTAGCATATTAGATGAACCACCTCTGCCTCCCACACGCCCCCAAACTCCCTCCACCCGTCTCCTGTGAGACCCCGCATCGCCGTGACTGAAATACCAACCCTGCCAGCCCCCACATGCAATTAACCCCTGCGTCAAGGTGCATCTCCCGCTTCTCCTCCAACTGGGTCAGCCACAGGACCGACGTGCCTTTTCCCTTTCTTGTGCTTCGTTGAAAGCGTGTCGTGCAACGCATCAGAGACACCTCTAATCCCCCCCCGCCTCCCCCACTCCATTACAGTGTGCTTCAGTATGCATCTGGCCAACAGCAATAGGCACACAGTTAAAAGACATTTACATTGTGAAAATTAGTGAGGAATATGTAAAAAAAAAAAAAAAAAAAAGAAAACTTTTTGTTTTAGATGTAAAATATCTAAGAAGAGTACAGTTTTGGTTTTCTGAATTGGTGATAAACTACAAGATCTTCCCCAAGGTAAACAAAGATGGAATTAATGGTGTCTGTATCTGTGTGTGTGTGTGTCTGTGTGTGTGTCTGTGTGTCTCTGTGTCTGTGTGTGAGTGTGTGTGTCTCTGTGTCTGTATCTGTGTGTGTGTGTGTCTCTGTGTCTGTGTGTGAGTGTGTGTGTCTCTGTGTCTGTATCTGTGTGTGTGTCTCTGTGTCTGTGTGTGAGTGTGTGTGTCTCTGTGTCTGTATCTGTGTGTGTGTCTCTGTGTCTGTGTGTGAGTGTGTGTGTCTCTGTGTCTGTGTGTGAGTGTGTGTGTCTCTGTGTCTGTATCTGTGTGTGTGTCTCTGTGTCTGTGTGTGAGTGTGTGTGTCTCTGTGTCTGTATCTGTGTGTGTGTGTCTCTGTGTCTGTGTGTGAGTGTGTGTGTCTTTGTCTGTGTCTGTATCTGTGTGTCTGCATGTGTCAGTGTCAGTGTGTGTTTGTCTGTGACTGTGTCTGTGTATTTGTGTGTGTGTGTCTATCTGTTTGTGTGTGTGTCTTTGTCTGTGTGTGTGTGTGTCTGTGTGTCTCCGTGTCTGTGTGCGTGTGTGTCTGTGACTGTGTCTGTGTGTGTTTGTGTCTGTCTGTCTGTGTGTCTTTGTGTGTCTCTGTGTCTGTGTGTCTGTGTCTATGTGTGTGTGTGTGTGTGTGTATGTCTGTCTGTGTGACAGCCTTGGAACCCAGACGGTTATATCTCAAGAGATCTCAGGACAGACGCACCTTTCCGCCAGGGAATGGTGATTTCTGCAGCAGCCGTACATCAGGGCTGTTGAAGTTTAGACATCAGTCAGTGGGAGGTTCACAGAATCATAATGTATTTGATTTACACCTCCTCCTGGTGTACTTAATGTTTGAATCACCAGTTTTGTTTGGTCACCATCCTCTTAGATCCACCTTCAACAAACCAGTTTGATTGGTTAGAAAATATTGATCTCAACCCACAAAGTGGACAGGTTTATCATTCAGAACTGGGCTGCTTGTGCCGGGAGCAGAGAGGCATAAACCTGACATACAAGGCCAGCTTTGTGTGCTGCGCAGAGGAAAGATGGGGACAGGCAGAGAGGGGACAGTCACATGTTTCTCCTGTCACTGGTGTTTTATGTCTGCTGTCAACAAGTCCATTTGGGTGGAGGGAGAAGACTGGTCGTCAGCGGCAGCCAAATCCTCTTGGCCTTTCTGCTCTGTGCATGAAAAGACAAATCTCAAATCGCCTCAAATAGCACTGTACAAAACTATCTCTGTGGCAATGTAGACGACCAGAGGACAATCAGGGTCATAATCAGTAAATGGGTCATGTAAAATTCTGAATGGGCTGCATTTTAAGCGTGATGAGAAGGGCGATTCCTTTTGAGTTAACAGGAAGCTGAGAAACTGAAATCATGAAAATCGGTGTGGATTTAACACTCTGGACACTGTTTTAGCCTGGGCTGGTCTATTACGTGTGGATGTTAGACTGTCAAGGTTTGGTTCGCCTGATCATGGGACTTTAGCCTACTGGCCGCTCAAGGCCCTTAATCACACAGTTCCCCTTACGCAAAGTGTAGGTTAGCTAATGTGACCTGGCCCCTTCTGTGTCATGATTGTAATTAACATTAATTGTTAATTAATTGCAGCACATTATGTCTGTAAAAAAGCCTACTTTAGTCTGAAGTCTGAGTAGTCTTCTCATAAACATGTGCCTTTGGGTGCAATAATGAGAGGTAAATGCAAAGCAATTAGTCCAAAAACGTTGGTCCAAAAATGACTTATGTCGGAGATGATTTATGTGTGTGCCACTGTCTTATGTCACCTGTCTTACACCTGTCTTATGTCAGATGGCGCAGCTCCTACATCTGCAGTGATCTGTGTCAAATCTCGCAAGTCATTATGGGAATTGCAGAAGGTATTTTGGCAAGCAGCTACACAATGTCACATAAAAACTCTGTTATTGTCAGTGCAGATGCTGTCTCGTTGTGCCATCTGTCGTTAAGAGCAATGATGAAGTGTGGCTGTTGTGAGCTGGTATTTGTACATACCTTGGCTAACCCTGGCTGGCGTAAGGAGCTGACAGGCCAGTGAGAAGCAGCGTGGGGGTGGGGGAGTGGGGGCATCGCTGTGGTATCTGACACCTGGAATTATATTTTAGGCAGATGAGTCAAAAACTTTATTGTTAAAGAATCATTCCGCTGTCTGCAGGACAGGCCAGCTCCAGGGGACGCGTTGTGGTGTAATAATGAAGCCTGTAGGAAGAGTGATGTGTGTACACGATTTTGCTAGCTGGCTGTGTGAAGCAGACATGCACTCCTCCACTCGTTTGATCTGTCTGCCTCCTGTGTCTCCTCTCTCCTCCCAGGTGAAGTTTGTCAGTGACGGGGTGTGTGTGTGCTGTGAGCTGCAGCTCCAGAGCTCCGGCTGCAACAATCTGGGAGAGACTCTCAAACTGAACCCCCTGAGGGACTGCAACACCATCCGGCTACGGCTCAGGGTGAGTGTATGTGTGTGTGTTTGTGTGTCTGTATCTGTGTGTGTGTGTCTGTATTTATGTGTGTATGTGTGTGTGTTTGTGTGTCTGTATCTGTGTGTGTGTGTGTGTGTGTCTGCCTGTCTGTATCTGTTTGTGTGTTTGTGTGTTTGTATCTGTGTGTGTGTATTTATGTGTCTGTATCTGTGTGTGTGTGTGTGTCTGTATTTGTGTGTGTATGTGTGTGTGTGTTTGTGTGTCTGTATCTGTGTGTGTGTGTCTGTCTGTCTGTATTTGTGCGTGTATGTGTGTGTGTGTTTGTGTGTCTGTATCTGTGTGTTTGTGAGTGTTTGTATGTTTGTATCTATGTGTGTGTGAATGAGTGAGTGTGTGTGTATGTGTGTGTTTATGAGAGTGTGTGTGTGTATGAGTGTGTGAGTGTGTGTGAGTGAGTGTGTCTGTATCTGTGTGTGTGTGTGTGTGTGTGAGTGAGTGATTATGTGTGTATGAGTGTGTATGAGTGTGTGTGTGTGTCTATGAGTGTGGGTGTGTGTGCAATTTTGTCTTTGTACTTTTGAAGATTTCCTGCTGTATGTATATGTGGATATGAATGTGTACACTTGTATGTTTCTGTGTGTCTTCTGTGCCTCTCAATCTCACTTGATATTCTGAAAATGTATTTATTTCTTCCCCAGCATTACAAAAGCGCTTCGGCATCCATGCCACAGGGAGGTACATGTTAGGGGCAGCTTTCCTCTGTAATTTCATTCTGCCTCAGTTAGAACATGGCCCCCAACAACCAAACATACACAAACACACACACATACACGCACATGGCTTTCCATCGCTGTCAGCAATGAAACAGGTACCCTCTTCCAGCCCAGTGACAGCATTAGATGCGGCCGTCCGTTTGGATTTGCCACATGCATTGACAGCAGGTTGGGTAAAAATGTGTTTGCACTTTAAAAAAATCAATAATTTTCAAAGAGAGGGTATTGACTTTAGGATGAAACAGTGGACTCAATGCCACAGTTGACATTTATGTATATTAAAAACTGTTCAGCTTGGGGATGTAGGCTGAAAGCCAGACACTGTCTGTGACAGTATTAGTGTCAGGTAATTAGTGCCTACACGGTTTACGATTGACCCGAGTTAACAGTCGCAGAGCATTAATTACGCCGCACTACCAATACATCAGTGAGAGTGGTCACCAGAGTAAATTACAATGCACCATTACCTACTTTCTTAATTTTAGGAGGGCATGCTTTTTTATTCACCACCTTCAATAAGCCATAAGACAGTCTATAAAGTATTACCAACGTTATATATAACCGTCACCGTAACTGTGCTCTGCTAGACTCCAGTTCTACGTACTAAACACTAAATACAGCTGTAATCCCCCAGCCATATTTAAAGCAGATCTTTCATATTTATATCACAGATTTTGTCATAAGAAATGACTTTATAATTGATTTATTAGCATTAATTGAATAATTTAGCAGGAAGCAATGAATAACTAAAGAATCCACACCATCATTCATATTTAACACAAGCCTCTTTAATTCATTCTAGCTTTAAGGGTAAGTTTGCTCTGCTCCCACACTCTCTCTGCGCGTTACCTGTGTTTTAGAACCCAACGCACGGTTCAAAGAGTGTCACCTCAGCTTTCTGATGGGCTGTGAGACGTATCATTTAACTCATTTCTCAGCGAGTGATTTATGAGGCGGCGTAGATAACCAGATAGGAATATCTTTGGAAATGGCGCTGTCAGGCTGGGGTGAGACGGGCCTAAATGATTGGTCTTTATGATAAGGGGCTCATAAAGTAACCCTGTCCTGAAGCGTGGCCATAAAACGTAACATTAAGTGGTACGGGAGTCAGCGGACTTTGAACGGCAAATTTGATGGAAGGGTGGAGGTGATGGCACCCCAGGCAACACCCACCTACCCCCCCCCCCCCACTCGTAAAACAAAGCTGCAGGATTGCCATTATGGAAAAGTCACATCGCCGGTGGAAACGCATGGGAATTTCGCAGCCTAGGTCGGAGCCTGGTCTGGGCCGGCCCGAGACTGACACAGTTTAATAAACAGAGACGAGAGAAGACTCGCCTCTCCCACTCACAGCTACGAGGGACTAGACATTACCCGGGAGAGCTGTTCGCTGATACACTCCAAGTGTAAATATGGAATTTTCTGCGAATTCAGTTTCCACATTTCAACAGGGCTTCACGATGTCGCTAATAGCTGGTGACAAACTGCAAGTGTCAATAAATTTTTTTCTTATCCTAATTAGCACCTGCTGTCTAATGTTTCAAGTTTTTTCTTTTTTAATGTGTAAAAATGCATTTATAAATATACATTTAGCACAGTGCACATCTGCTCTGGCTCACGTCTGTGAGGGACTGGATGTTAGACAGAAAAAGGTGCGCCTGCAACTGGCTCTTGTAAATTTGGTCTTAAGTGCTACTTGTTGTTCTCAGCTTATTTGATCCTCTTCGGTTTGATTCTTTAGCTTTTTTCAGTTTTTTTATTAGATTTTTATGGGGTGTGTGCACATATAGTGCTGTATAAGAGCTTTATTGTATCGTATTGTAGTTATTTGAAAATATGGTCTGCTTGTTGATCAGCTGACTTGGAGATGGGGCTCCCTGGGTGGTGAGCAAATTGCACCCCCAACCCACACCCCCCCCCAACCCCGCCCCCCCGATCATCGCCCGTTATCCCGTCCTCCACAGTTGGGGGTGCTGTGGTGCCACTGAGTGGCCATTTTCTCCACTTGGGGTGAAACCCACCGCAGCACTGAAATCCCCACACACACGCCGCCAACCACCACCCAGCCTGCCCTACACAAATCCATCTCAGCCACAGCCTGAACATGGCGAGAGTGCTGTCTGAAACAAGTAAAAATGTAAAATAAAAATGACCCAGGAGTCAGGAGTGTAAAGACAAGCCTGAGGGCACTTTGTGGGCATCTCTGCAGGCTCTCACAGCTGCCAGACAGGACCCCATGGATGCTGTTTCTCACCGCTATGCTGCTGAGGGCCTTATTTTTAGCACGTTAGCAACTGTGTGTGGGTGTGGCTGCTGCCTGGAAAAGATCCCCCACTCTCATGTATATGAGTAAGTGTGTGTGTGTGTGTGTGTATGTGTGTGTGTGTGTGTGTCTGTGTCTGTGTGTGGTGTGTGTGTGTATGTGTGTATGTGTGTGTGTGTGTGTGTGTGTGTGTGTGGTGTGTGTGTATGTGTGTGTGTGTGTGTGTGTCTGTGTGTGTGTGCGTGTGTGTGTGTCTGTGTGTGTGTGTGGTGTGTGTGTTGGGTGGGAGTTCTGTCCCCTTTTCACGCACACTTTGGACTTGAGGCACATTGCCCTCATGCAGGTTTTAAAACTATACACTTGCAGAAAAAAAAAAGTTTCTAAAAAATACAGAATTCCCCAGGCTGAAAAACCCTATCAGATGTGTTTTCATTAGCAAACAGGAGCTCGAGCTGCGCCTTCAACCAATGTGGCACAGCTGTTTTTTATATGAAGATTGTAAAATTGAAATAAAGGAGGGATGGGGGTGTGGGGTGGAATTTCAATTAAAATGAAGGCTCAGGAATCCATTAAACAAGGAAAATTGCCTTTTTTGGAGCAGTTAGATTTCCCTTACAAACCTCCCGGGCTTTTTACTTTAAGTCTCAATCTTTTTCTTTGTGTTTTTTGCCCCTAAAGATGCTCTTTAAATAGTAATATGTATGCTTATTAAAGGGACACATTCCCTACAGCTATGATGTCATATTCACTCTGCATTGATTGGCTACGCAACTTTCTCTAGGGCATTGCTGTGAGAAAGAGCTAATTTGGGTGTAGACCTACCTTGTTAAATATATATAATAATAAAATAAATGTTAAATATGTTCTGTGGGATCTTACAAATACAGCAAATGGGCATGTAATAACATAAATGAGTATTTTTTTTAAAGGAAAGAAATGGACATACATATTAAGGTCCATACAGAACAACTCTGTAAACTCAACACTACTTTTTTAAACACCTCCACTGCACTTGATGCGTAATGCAGCCATTTGAGAAGATTATTTTTCTGACTGCTCTTTGAATGGATGAGCTCTCAATGCATTCAAGTGGTTCTCAGACAGTCAAGTGAAAATTTGGATTGGGCTTCCAAACAAACAGAGAGCGCTCTTTCGCTCCAACTGCTGAAGAGTTTCAGATGTAGAATCTACACAGGACAGGGAGCTAATCTCCTCCGACCAGAAATCATACCCTCATCGTCAAAAAAAGCCATTTGAATTCCCATTTTCACAATTTTGGGTTTACCCGCATTATCATTTGAGTACTGGTAATGTTTCATCCGGCAGTTACTCATAACATTTATTCAACATGCTGTGAAACTAAGAGCTGTTCAGTGAAATGTAATGCAGCTGCCCCAAAACAGTTTTTCGCCTTTCCTGATAAGTAGGCTTTTTGTCAACACTATGTTTTTCTATGATGTTGACAATGTGCAGTCCAGAACTGTTTGGTGTGAAGGTACTTCAAAGATGATGAAGACCAAGGTATGGTGTGGTGAATCTGCCCGCTTGTGTATAATCAGCAGCAGAGGAATGGGGGGTGGTCACACTATGTTGGGTACCCCTCCAATGGAAAAAAACTTGATGAAGTGTCCTCTGTGTGTGAGAAAATGTGCCCTCTAGGGTGACCTTCCAGTGGAGAAAACCTGGTTTTGTGCCCTCTTGGTGCCCCTTCTTGGAGGATTTTTTTTCTACTCAATAGCCTTGGGTGCTAGACTTGTACCTCTCCACTTTCAGCCTTGTGAAAGCTGTATGTAAACCAATCAGAACTCATCCAGTACTTTTCTCATCAATCACATGATGAAGTTGACAGCAGCTGTGCGGTGAGGGCTGTAACTTCAAAGGGCACAAGGGGTATATTCAGACCCATCCAGCAGCAGACTGTCTTAAAGTTAGGCTAAGCGTAGAGGAGAACATGTTGCCATGGCAGTCGTTGCTACACCAAGTACTGCCCCCAGATGGTAAGGCAAGAGTGTCTTTATACATTGGGAAATGTGACCCTCTGGGTCCCCAGCCTACCTGTCCAGGACACTGGCAATCAATGAGCTCATCAAAGCGAGCATTTCACTGCATCTAACACAATACACCAGATTTCAGCTGAATTCATGCTATAATTGGACTTGATTTCTGACAAATGAGTCAAATTGAAAAGATAACAGATAAATTAAACATAAAAAATGATAATAAACATGTGCCACATCAAAAAGCGTGTAACTCTTAATTCCACTTCAGCTTCTCCGCGCCCCCTGCGGAGCGCGTCAGTGGTAATTTCACTCGGTTCGTCTCCACTGCCAGAGCCGCGTTCTGATAATCTCTGCCAGCGATGGCGTCGGCCCATGCTTCAGCGTCGAGATTTTCTTTTCATTTTTTCTCTCGTTGATGGAAGAGGACGGGTGTCCCTCCTCCTTTGTGGAAAAACATTACAGTGGCATTCCCCCACAACAAGCATATCGCTCTCTATCCCTTTACCTTCCTCTGTCCCCCTAACCTGATTTTCCTCTTCTCTTCCTCTTTCATATCTGATATATCAATCTCTCCAAATCCCCAAGCTCCTGCCTCTGAAGAAACACTTTACAGTAAGAGCTACAACAGCATCAGAAGATTTGGTCCTTCTCCCCTCTGAAGGAAGCAGGACTTTGCTTTTACTAGACATGATTTTTTTTTTTGCTACAAGACTTGTACCCTCTGTGTGGGACCGAAGATTATACATCTAATGCAAACTACTCTGCAGATGTTCTTAATGCTAGTAATTTGTTTCTTGTCGAATCCCTGAGCACCATGATTCTGAATAGCGCTTACATGAACGATTATTCCGTTTGTCCTTAAATTTCTGTGCAGGGAGCGCCAGTTTTAACCTTAAGCTGTGCTCTCTACTGATTTCAGACCTGCTACGGGCAAGGTTGTTCTGGTAGGTTAAACACTCTGAAGGCCTGGCCAATTAACAGTTTCCTCTTAGGAACTGCAATTACAAACCTGGCATGATGTAGCATTGCTGTGTTAATACCAGTCACTTGGAAAAACGTGCCAGGCAGATGCATCAACACACGCTAACGCCACATTGACAACCTTTCTGTGACAGTATTATACTAAATTATAGAAAACGTTATGAATATGAATATTCTCAGTCAGCAGTGTTGTTTTTTATTTTATTCTGAGACTAGATGAGTGAAAGAAACAGCCTGATAAATGGGCAGAACAACGTTTGTTTCAAAGAAGGTGATTCATTTAAAGAAATCACCCAAACTCACACTCACATAAATGTGATAATATAGTGCATTGGTGAGGGAACTGTAGTGCATTGCTCAGGGAAATGTAAACGTTAGAGAACTATAGTACAATGGATAGTAGTACTGATTAAACTTATGAAAAAAAAAAGTATGGCTAATAATCGGTCACCAAATATCCACTCAAACACCAAGTCAAACAGAGGTAGCTAATACCTATAAAATTTCCCTAATTATGCAATGTGGGTTTTACACCAATCATTGCTGGGTTAGGGTCAAATCCATTTCAAGGAAATTGACAGAAATTCAATTAAATGACTGGGGGAAAAAAGCAGGCATTTTTTTTGGACTTTCAGTTAATCGCCCAAACTGAGCGAATGGAAATAGAACTGACAGAACTGACCCTGGGGAATAGTTCAAAGGAAAGATTGAATAGATTTTTTCAGATGACACAAACAGATGATAGCGCTAATGCTAGCGCTAGCAGCAGCATGACACAAACAGATGATAGCCCTAATGCTAGCGCTAGCAGCGGTGGTAAGGCAGCGCACTCTGCTGTTTCTGACTGAGGGCTGTCAGTCCCTTCTAGCTCCGGTTTGGGGTTGGGGATGGAGACTGTAATAGGCTCTCATACCAGAGCTGATTTAGGAGAAGGTGGCAGGAGACCACATACAGGCTTTCGTGGGTTTCCATTTCCTCCTTCAATATTACATTCCCCATGTATTTGTTCGATTTCCATTATTTAAAGTATACATCTGGGAACGGCTTGGAGACATGGGTGGGAAGCTCGGCGGAACTCCAGAATCGCTGTAGTCCAGTCACTCTGCCCAGATGCGGAGGAAACTCAACGCCTTCCCGGAAATTCACTGCCGTTTAATACAAAACACTATATTTCAAACACAATGTAAATTCACCATAAATATTTTATTAGCCCGCCTACCAAAATGCCACAAAGAAATATTTTGTTTGTGATGTACATATCTACATGGAATTAGCCTCTGCAAATTTGCCAGGCTACCTGGATTGTGCTTTTTTATCTTTAGAGAAGAAAGAAAAAACAATTTTCCAAACAATTAATTATTTATCCTTCATGCGAGCAGTGTGTGTATCCACACTCCCTTCCTGTGGCTGTGCTGTATTCATAATGCAGTCATGCATTGATGTGGGGTGTTTCATGCACGTGTGAATGCATAAGAGGGTGCGGGGCCATTAGTGGCAATGATGGGCGGTACTGAATAAAGGTGAAGGACTCTCTCCTGTGCCTCTAGACGGGGGGTGACATTCCAGCAAATGAAGTGTAGAACTGGCCTTCACTGCATCTGCCATCCCTGCTTGCCTTTAAATAGCGCTGCCCTGTTCCTCCTGTGTGCCTGTGTTTAGTGAGCTGTTATTTTCGGCATACCAGAATTTTCATTTCAAAATTCAGCTTGATCAGCTTTCATTTCATTCAGGGAATAACTTTCCACCAGCCCAAACCTGCTGAATTAGAGGATATTTTTTTAAAATTCCCATAATGTATGAAAAACTCTTTGTAAATGTTCCTGAATAAAATAAAGTGTTGGAATTTTGAGTCTACTCCATCCCACGTCCAGGAATCCAGTGAGTCTTATCTTATTGGTAATTTGGTTTGTTAGTTCTTCAACAGTGCTTCGTGACCTTGTTTGAGCTTCCAACACAATGTAACAGTTAAATCTCTCAAGCTATGACATTGGGAATTTCGGTTGGGCGAGGCACATATAACATCACAGGAAGTGGTTTTGTAAAAATTACTGAGCTCTAGGAAACAGGATTTCAAACAGGAAATCCTATCAAAGAAATCCCATGAAAAAAAGAGCCAGTCGGCTAAAAGTCCTTGCTTTTATCAGTAACTGACCACATTGTGAGCATGTTTGCGTATTGTTTTAATGACAGTTCAGCAGGACAGAGGGAGGGGAAGAGGTGTTGAACGTCTGAACTGAAATATTGGACTCTCTTGACCTTTGACATACCCACCCACCTTCTACAAACACACTCACACACACCATGCAACTCTAATATCTCTCTCTACCCAGCCCAAAGTTTCAAAGTAATATCTACAGTACATGTAAAAAGCCTGTGTGCACATATTTCATATATATTTCATCAAGGGCCCCTGGCTTGCCCTCTCGCTTGTAATCATGGGAAAACACGACTTCAGATGAGAGTGCTGGTTGCACATTGTCCCTGTCTCAAAATGGCAGCTCGTCCTTGGGTTCCGTCCCGGGCTCCGCCCCGGCTGCTCACCCCGTGGTTTGTAATTTCAGCGAGCACTTGCTCACTGAACCCATTGCAAAGTTTGCATGTGCGTGTGCAGTGGCAGAGCCCAGAGGGGGATCGTTTCATGGCTGAGGGGGCTTCTCCCTACTCATTACTTCACCTTGAAGTCTACTGGAACAAGGAAAGAGCAGCTCAGTAATTGAGTGCAATCAAGAGTAGATGCGTTTCTTACTCTAGGAGCCCTGAAATGTGACTACTGTTGTACATCTTTGTTGCACTTTGCCTGTCTGTGTTTTTTTTTCCTCCTGTGCTGTAAATGTTATCAGTCTTTTTCTTTCCCCTAAGTAATCAGCATGAGATGATACGGCTCTTCTTCAGACAAATCAGAATTGATTTTTTTTTTGTATTGTAATCTTTCTGCATCACTGTTATGTAGTTGAACCCCCTCATCCGCCTCGTATCCTGAAACAGAGCGGAAACAGGACAGATCCATCCCCACACCAAAATCTGCAGGGGCATTCTGACTCTCTCACACACACCCCTCTCTGCTGTCCCAGGGTAAGATACATTCCCAGCAGTGTGGCTCTTGGCCTTACTTGCTGAATGGGAAAATGGAGTGTAAGCTGTAGCGAGAGGGGGCGTAATTCAAACATGCCACTCTTCCTGTGAGAATGTGACCAGTGTCAAAGCTGCCATGTTCCTGGCATAGTGATCACTGCTACTGTTAGCATTTTAACCTTAGCAGCCCAGACTTTCGGGGTCGTGAGCTCTGTTGAACATCTGGACTCACTTGGGCTGAGTGTATGACTCTGGGATAAAAGAGATGAGAACATGGTAATCAGCCAGCACAAAGTTGTGTGACTTAACATATTCACCTAGATAGAGGTACGTCTCATGGAGTTTGTGGGTGAATTAGGCATAAGTGCTAGTTATTGAATTGTGCTAGTATTGAATACTGTGACATCTTCAAGGCTCACTTCCCAGGATAGTATGAATTCTGGGAAAAAAAATTTGCTGTAACAGGATCGGATTTCCGCTCAGGTCATCTTGAGGTCACTCTGTGAAGTGTTTGTGCCATTCTCCGTTGCCCCTTGTCTCCATTGAGATTAGCGCAGACGCTACATGGACTGTTTGAATACACAGCCAGTCAGTGTCCCGTTATTTGCTCACAGTAAAGAACTCAATATCCCAGGGTGCCGCTGCACTCATGCTGTCATGTCAATGCAAATACGCACTTAGTTGCTCATCATCAAAAATAACAACCAAATATGTAGCTTACTTTATGTCAGAAGACAGAGAACAGAGAAGCACAAAAACAACAACAACAACAACAGCAGCAACAACAACCATGACAAGAAAAACAGCTCATGCAATTCAAAACAGAAGCCTTTTGATGATCAGACCAGCTTTTATTTTTGTTTCTTCTAAAGAATTTTTTTTTTCACTTGCTGTAGAGTGATGGGGGACCAGCGCCCTGTTATTTCCCGACAGTGAGGGAGGTCTCTCCTGGCTCTAACCCACTTCCATGACTGGAAATACCAGGCCCAGCCATTCCCGGAGGGAGTTTAATATTGTTTCCCTCCCACAACAGAATGAAGCTGGAGTTCAGTGTGTCCCTGTCGTTTTGAGGATGGGAAGATTCAACAAACCGGGGGAGGGATGGGGGGGCCTGAGGGAGGGAGGCTACGACTGACTCACTTCTGTCATCTCTCTTCTGCCCTCACCTCCTCATCATCCACCTCTTCCTCCTCCTACTCCTTTATCCTCATCTTCTGAAAAATTGTGACCTTCTTTTTTGAACAAAGGGGGGGAAAAAAATAATGAAAATGGATGTCAGCAATTGTATTAAAAGATTTTCTGCCTTGTGTTCTCTCTCCTGCCTCCCCTCCTTCCCTCTCATCCTCCTTCCTGGTTCCTACTTCTCTTTTTCACCCTCCTCTCTCTGTCCTCCTCTCCCTCATTCACTCACCTCCATCCCTCTTACCTCATGCTCACTCCTTCCTATTATTGTTTTTGCTTTGTTCCTTTGTTCTCCCATATTTGCTTTCCTTTTCTTTCCCTATTCCTCTTCGTCTTTCTCCCTCTTCCTCTTCCCCTCTCCCTCACACTGCTGTTCTCTTCCTCCTTTCTCCTTCATGTTCACCCTCTTTCTTCCTCTCTCTCTCTCTCTCTCTCTCTGTCATGCTCACCCCCATGCTGTCCTGCTTCCACTGATTGCTCCCCTTTTCCCTTCTCTCATCCTTCTCCCTAACTCTCCATCTCCCCCCCCGCAGGAGCTGCTGTTCAGTGTCTGTGCTCTGAATGTGATCTCCACCATCGTATGTGCCCTGGCCACCGCCATGTGCTGCATGCAGATGGTGTCCACCGACATCCTGCAGATGGTGAGTCTGTGTTTGTGAGTGTGTGTGTGTCTACTCATGCGTGTGTGTGTGTGTGTCTATTCATATGTGTGTGTGTGCGCGTGCGTGCGTCCGTGCGTGTGTGTGTGTGTGTGTGTGGCCATGCATATGTGTGTGGGTGTGTGTGTATGTGTGAATGTGTTTGAATCTGCGTGCGGGTGTGTGTGTATGTGTGTGTGTGTCTAGGCATGTGTATGTGTGTATGTGTGTGTCTGTATGTGTATGCGTGCATGTGTGTGTGTCTAGGCATGTGTGTGTGTGCGTATGTGTGAGTGTGTGTGTGAGTCTGCGTGTGTGGTGTGTGTGTATGTGTGTGTGAGTGTGTTCGTGTTTGAACCTCCATGCATGTGTGTGTGTGTATGTGTGTATGTGTGAGAGGGAAGGCCCTTACGTAGTCAATGCACATTACTGGCAGCTAGCTACATCCCTGTGCTGTTGAAAGGTTGTAAGGTTGCTGAATGTATGGTTTATTTGTATGGTTTTATGGTGTATATATAGTTTATGCACATGCTATTGATGTTTTATGTTGTCACATCTAAAAGCCCACTCCAGCAAATATCACTTCCTGTTTTTACTTTAAAAATGCTCATAAATCAGAAGCAGACAGTGGTGATGTAGTAGTTCATGGAGCTAGTAAATCGTGTGAGGGCATGACAGGTCTGGAAATCAACTCATACTGTCATTACCATATTGTTTTATGGATAATTTGGATCATTGTGCATCGTCATCTTCAACCTACAGGATGCAATCCTGTATATGAACCATGTATCATAATGAGTTAACTAGTATTACACTAGGTTTTTTTCTTACTGAAACATTATTAATTTAAGAAAGGTCAAGTGCAGGCAAGCCTTAGCCACATGGGGCACTAGTATTTCCAGCTTTGGTACAGCTGATAGATTCTCCTGCACTCAGCTCAAAGCCACAGAGGGACTGGGAAACAGGGAAGCCCAATAAATAATGCAAGCGTTTTTTTTTTTTTTTTACTCAGCTCTCTGTTTGTTGAGAGGCATATCCTTAAAAACCATTCCCCATCACTGAGAGGGAAACGATCTCTGTGCCCAAACCACCGGACAGAAACCGCTTTGCGAAAGTGCCCAGGGTAATCGCCAAGGTAGCTGCCAGACATTTTTCCGGATCCTTCTCTTCGAAGCATTTTACAACTTCAAAGTCTGACCTGCACTCAAAAAGATATTAGCTGCCACACGATCGTCATAAAAAAACTTTCAACTCAGGTCAACAACCGGGCTATTTTGATACCATGGCGATCATTTGAGGACTGTTTAATTGGAGAGTAATGAAAGTTCCAGGGTTGGGATGGGGCAGGAGGAGGGAAATAGTGTAGTGGTGGTCAGGAGGGGGGGGGGAGGCGGGGGCGGCGTAAACTCGTAATGCTGCACAGAAGTATGCTTTATAAATTTTATGGCCAGCGCTACAAATTGTGCCTGGGCCCTAAATGTGTCCAGGAAAGGCCCAAAGCCTGTGATTGATTGGGGGGGTTGATACTGGCGTTGGATGAGGGCCGCTGCAGCTGGCTCCGAGGCAGGGGGGGGGGGTGGGGGGATTAGTCTCATCTCACAGCGCTGGGTGTCAGTGTGCGTAATGGCCAGTGATTCTCACCGCACAGTCGCTGCACACAGACAATGCACCGCAGAGCCCCTGGCAGAGGGCCAGATTGTGTCATTTGCTTTCACACCAGGTTTAATTTTTTTTATCCTCTCTTTTTTTTACAATTTTTTTTTTGGATTTACTCTATGAGCAGAAACAGAGGAAGTTTACTGTGCTGTTCTTTCTCATTCCTCTTGGGGGGTAGGAGAGGTCTATCACAGTCGAGCTCTAATAAACGAGTTAAGTTTTGATGAAGACTCTCTCATTGACTCTTAGTTATTTAGCACCCTTCTGTATTGGCTGCTCATCTACAGTAACAGAGAAAAATAGGAAATTGAACTCATGACACAAAACTGATGTAAAACAAAGGTAAGGTGACACATAACGTGTCTCTCATCCATTTTGTTCTGAGAGGGTGTGACGTCGGTCACAGTGCATGTCCAAATCTCACCTGTCTCATAGGTAATGGAATGAGGTCAGGAGAATGATTTTAACATTGCCTTCTCATTCCTCTGCCAGATTTTTTTTTCTGCCAGCATCCCCAAATCTGACCTGTCACAAAGATAATGGAATAATTCTGAGAGATTAAATATTGCGCCGCACTTTAGACATCACTGTGCACCGCTCCTGTTCTCCGCGTCTCGCTGACCTGTCAGCTCTGGGATTCTGTCTGCATTTAAGTTAGTTGTTAACCTATGTAGGTATGGCTAGCCACACTTCTAGCCCTTGTGTAGCTTTTAACCATGCAACTTTCGGTTATCTGAAGACCATGTTAAAAATAATGGCATTTTTATGTGGTGTCGGGTAGCTGGTTAGTGAGCTGCTTTCCATAATTCTTTTTGTCTCCCTCTGTTTCTGACATTTGTCATTGACTAGGCCTTCAGCCTCGTTTCCACCCAATTAATTATGCAGGTTTCACACGCAGTTAAACCCTCGACCTTTGACCTCTGGTCATTTGGCCGGGATTATGCATGTTGGCTCATTGTTCCCTCACCCAAGCGTCCTAAAATAAACGTGCCTGAGAACTGGGAAAGCAGACTTTGGCACTATCCTTATCTGCGTCCTTTTGTGTTTTTCTGTGAATGTCGCAATTTCCCCCCCCAAACCCCTGACCCCCACCCCACAGGACAGCATTTCACATTTGTTTCAGCATTGTGTTTTCAGCACATCTGGGTTTATCTCCCCGTTTGAAAGCCTTGTCTATTTCCTGTCTTGCCGGCTGTTCTTTGCGTGTCAGGGAAACTGGGAGATGTGTGCCCAATTCCAAAATCACTGATAAGAACCTGTTTGTTGCAATATCTGTTTTTTTTGCCCCTTTTTAATTAATACAAGGATGACATTTTTGGATTTTTTGCTCACAAACTGACCATTTTAAGTTCTTTGCTGCTTTGAAATTAGAACAGTACTCTCTGCAGTAAAATATAAAAAAAGATATTTATCTCCTCTTCTCTCTGTCTTTCCCCTCTTGTGTTTTTCATTCTCTTCCTCTTGCTGTATCATCCTTCTCTTTACTCTCTCACTTCTGATCTCCCCCATCTATTTCTCCCCACTGTCCTCTCTCTTCTCCTCTTTCTTCATCATTCTCTCCTTCTCTTCTCTCTCTCCCTCTGTCCTCCATCTCTTCTATTTCTCTTGGCCCTCATACCTTATTCTCCTTTCTCTCCACTCTCTCCTCTCTGTCTTTCTCCCTCTCTCCTCCTCCTCCTCCTCCTCCCTTTCTCACCTCTCTTTCTCTCTCTCCTCTCTTTCTTTCTCTCTCTCCTCTCTTGTTTTGTTACAGTTCATGCCGCACCGAGCGCGCTCCTTGAACGCGGACTGCATGACTCCCCATGGCACTGTCCTGCACCAGACCCTCGACTTCGACGAGTTCATCCCCCCATCCCCCGGCCCCCCTACTACCCCCCAGAGTACACCTGCACCCCGGTGATGGAGACGCAGAGGTGCAGTACCACCCCCTGCCTGTAGGGGCCCCCGTGACCTCAGCTGACCCACTGCTCCTGCACTCTCGCCTGGCCGGCTCTCTGATCCCCCTGTCAAACTCTGTGGCATGCAGCCTTCACTTTGATCTTTTACTGCCGTCTATTTTCCTTTTAGCCTACAGATATCTGCAGTGGGAGAGACAAAACAATGTCTTTGTATGTGTGCGTGTGCTTGTGTGTGTGTCGGTGAATGCATGTCTATGCGTGTGTCTGTGTGTGTGTGAATTTATGTCTGTGTGTGCTTGTATAAAATAAATGCCATTTATTGTCATGTTATGATGGTTCCTAGGGGATGGGGTTTCTCTGCTTTGCTAAGGCAGCTTGGGTATTCTGCTGCAGACTCATGGTAAAGAAACATGTACAGGGCTGAAACTTATTTTCACTGTAAAAGAGTGCATATTTATAAATTATACCATCTGAGTTTGAAACTCGAGATGTTTCAGGTTTAAATCCCAGAGGGTGATTCCCCAAGGGCACTTAAGAAATACACCAAACCTGAACTGCTTTATCAAAATATTGGACAGTGTGAAATTTGTTATGTGAAAAAAAAATGAAATATGTGTATAAGAGTGTCTGCTGAATGTTTAAATCTACTGTCTATGGAGGTTCTATCTATATTAACAGTGACTGTCTCTTCCCCAGGGGGCTTCACTTGGACTTCCCTCATTCTCCATTTAGCGCCATCTACGGGGTGCCAATCAACAGCCCCGGGACCCTGTACCCCTCTGAGCTGCCTCCCCCATATGAGTCTATAGTGGGGCAGACTCCAGCCAGCCAGGTAACCGTTAACCAGGTAACCAAGCCTGGCTAATCATGTACCTACAGTCTATTCTACAGAGTCTTCAGCACTGTCATTCCTGGACTGGGACATTCTACAACATTCTGGAACATTCATCTCTCCACTACATGAGGTGGCAAGCTGTTCCAAGCATTGACAACTAACCTTATTTAGTTTATTAGTTATTATTTATTAATTAGTTTGTTTACTTGATTGTTTATGAGTTTACCCATAATTAATTTCCATCTATGCCCATAACCTTCTGTGCATGAAGGGGACTTTTAGTCTTTGCACAGGTTAAGCCTCGTCCACACTGAGCTTTCACTGTTGAACATTTTAGGGTTTAGGTCAATTCCATTATCAATCCAGTCAATTCAGGACATTAACTGAAACATATGAAAGTTATAAGCACATAAAAGTTTCACAAGGATTTTTTTTTCAGGATTTCAGTTTGTTTCCTGACGTTCCTGAGTTAACCCCCGCTCAGGAGCATTCTGGGAAATGCAGTGAGACGTGCGGGGAAAACAGAGACATCTGATCTGTCAGTGTGGTGTATGGCGTTGTCAGAGTCCCTGCTCTTCCTGTGTGCCATGTCTGTTTTAGACGTGCTGTAACCTCTGCTTCACTCAGGTCAACAGCACAGCAGGGATGACAGTTGGGCCATTTCTGTGGGGAATCAGTCAAGGGCCATTTTTTTGTCCAAACCGATTTTTTGAATTGTGTGACTGTTGCTGTGATACTTATTGTTGGTCTCAGCCACCATTATGTACATTGTTCCGCAGCAGCTCAAGTGAATATAGCCCTCAGGGAGCTGGCTTTAGAAATACTGGCTTTCCAAATGCTCCCATATCACTTATGTCATCACCCGGCCTGTAATTGACTAGCCAGTGCTCTGTCGGGTTGTGGAAAAGCACAAAGCAGGCCTCTCTCCCGGAAGGACTGTGAATCAGCTCAAACGTTTCAGTCACACGCTGGAGAGATGAAGTGTAAAGGATATGAAACAGCGGATGGAACTGGTATGGGAGGGGAAAACATTACGTAAAGGTTTTTACGTTTGAAGTCGTCCAGTTAGACATACAGGAATGGTGCAAACTGGGGCACCTGGTTGTCTGATAATGTTAAGACTCAGTGAGAGGATGCGACCAACAATCAGACATTGAATCCAAACTGTTTCTGTGCCAAGTGTGGCCAGGAATCCCAGAGGGCATTGCGTGAGTAGTACTGTCACTCAGTGAAGGAGGGGTTCAGGTAGGGGGATTGTCCATGTCTCATCGCTCACTAGCGGCCTCTGCTGGTTGATCTGGTGCCTGCAGTATACCTGTTGTACGTGAACATGAAGTGCCCTCTCCTGAAACAGCGACGGCACAGCTGGATAACTGTGGACTGTGGGGTGAAAAGAAGCACTTGTCTGCTTTGCCCCAAGTTGACTAAGGAGTGGTTTGCAGAAATACAATGTGTGGTACAATCAGACAATAAAAACTGGGTGAGATTGAAAGATTTGAGTCAAAGAAACAAATAAGAAATGGTAAAAACTGGATGCTCCTAAATGGCTGTTGAGTCGAGAAGTCAATTTCAGGACAGCTTGCATGTATGCGTGCGTGCTTGAGTGTGTGTGTGTGTGTGTGTGGGCGTGTGTGAGTGTGTGTGTGTATGAGAGAGAGAGAGAGAATGAAAATGAGACATACAGACAAAAGGAATTAGAGATAGAAAGATAAACAAAGAGAGATAGAAATGAGACAGTCACAGAGAGGAGGAAGAAAACCTTGACGTGCTTGTTTTGGTAGTGAGTTAGCAGAGCGATACACTGGAGTGGCAGTCTGGGTAAACGCCTGCCGGCTCTCATAAATGCTGAGTGCTAACGACGGGTGACATGCACCCCCCCACCCCGTCCCGTTCACTCTCACACTCATTAATCCTTCCAGACACAGCGTCTTGAAGAGGACAAATTTAATTTCTAACATAAATGGAATATTTTAACTAAAAAAAACGCCGCCTTCCTTGAAGTGAAAGTATTTGAATTGAGATTAAACTTGGCAAGTACCTCCTAATAAGCAACTAAAGTGAGTTTAGGCTGCACCCCAGTCAATGGGACAGGATAAAAAAAGAGAATCATATAGCCATTCTGACTCAATGTAATTACTGATATTGCACAATCATTGCTTGGAAATAGAAACATGCAGTTGATTTTTTCCTCTTCCCCAAAAGACTGCTAACTCCACTACTTGCATTTGCCTTCCATTTGTATCCACCACTACAGTAAGTCATTAGACACTCCTAAGTGCTTTTAAAGTAGTCCTGTTTTTTAAACCTTTTGAGACCAAATGATTCTTTTGAGGTGAGCAGTCTTTCTCGGTTTCTGCTGTTTTTTTCAGTTACACTCATTCCTCCCTGTAGAAATGTCACATTTGTAGCATTTTCCAGATGCTGAGCGGTTCGTCCTGTGAAGGCTTTGCTCTTGTCTGCAGACCCCACGGTCTGGTGTTGAATCTGGCACATGCCAGTGTCAAGAGCGTCTCCGTCTGGAACTTTCTCCACCAGCTACACTGCTCATGAGCCTCTCAGAGAGGGCGAGCACATTTTAAAATGGATTTTAATCAACGTAATAAGATAATTATACGTTGCACTTTATGAATGCAATCAGTGTGATTACATCTTAATGCTCATTTGAAAGGGCTGACGAAAGGAGGACTTTTATATCTGTTACTCGGTTTAAATGAATGTGATGAACTCTTCGTGGGACAAAGTTTCAGCAATGGGTGGGCATGTGGGGGGGGTCAGCCACTGCCCCAGGGGGGATGCTGATAGTGACATAGGTGACATCATTATAGCGATCGCGGATCGATGCTGCCACCTGATTGGCTCACACAGCATCCGCAACGCAGCAGGCAGGCAGCCGATTGGCTGAAGCTCATCGTCACTCAGCCATTCACAGAGCTCCCGCGTGCACAGAGATGCAGGGAAATTATTTGTATTTATTTAATTAATGCCTTTTAGCTGCTATTGCTCATTTGCTTATTCATCCTGAACAAATTATTCTTAAGAATTACAAAATGATCTTTGAAGGGCACCCAGGGTATTTTAACTGGGAAAAAAGGTCCCCCCCCCCCCACCCCTCCTTCTATTGTGGCTCTTTAATGTATTTGGCTTTGGGAGCTTGACATTTTCAAGAAGACAAAATGCAGATTGGAAAACAAACCCAATGAGAGCTTTTGACTGGATTCACCTCTACCAAGCGCTCACCGATAGGGTCGACTCCAGACTGTTGATACCCTTGATGAAGATGAACAAAACAAGGCTGTACAAAATAAGCAATGCAGTTAATAAGCTGTATGCTTTTTATATGCACTAAAACATTCCTGGAACACAGGGGAATATTTCAGTTCGATTTCCATTACATTGTGAGATTGAATTTTCCTTGAATATTTTATTGTGACAATGCCAGTTCTGTCAGTCAAATGGTAAATGTTGCATTTGTATAAAGGCTTGCTGGCAAAATCCCCTAATTTGTATTATTTGTTTATAGCAATGGGTGGAAAACATGTGTTAAACACATTTTAAGGATTGAAATGGAAATTTTTTTTTAACATTTGATAATATTTCTAATATATTAGAAAGTATTCCCCTCCACTCTAGAAATTTCTTCAAACCGGAGTAATTAAACTGAATTACAGTCTAAGGGTACTCCTGGACCATCCCTGAAGATTACCTTCCAGGGACAAAACAGGACATTCCTGGACTGTGGACATCCCTGGTGTTCCCAATGTTTGGGAATGTTCTCAGAACCACAATATCTGTGTCCCAATCCAGGATGTTCCAGATCGAAATGGAAGAGTTGTTTAAAACTTGATAATTTTGTTATACAACCGTCAACAATTTGTTATGACCATCCACAATTTAAACTCTTTGTAACTGGAATGACAAAACCAGATAACATTCCAAGGGGGTTCCTGTATCATTCCTGAAGATAACCTTCCAGGGACTACCAGGTCATTCCCTGACATTCCTGATGTTCCTTATGGTTGTGAATGTTCTCAGAACCAAAATATCTTTGCTTTCAATCTTGTGATGCCCTTGGCTTGACTTCAGAAAGATGGCTTTTATTTATAATATAATATAGAGTGGCAAGATCTTTCCTATCATCTCACTGCCACTGTGTGTGTGCACAAGTTTGAGGATTGCATAGCATATATGCATGTGAGTAGTATGAGTGTGTATATATAGTATATATGTGTACAGTGAATTCATGTATTTGGTGTGTTGCTGTCGCCCCCTGCAGGCCACCACCAGTCTGGAGCAGCAGGCCACGGAGTCCAGTCTCTGCGAGAGGAACACCACAGCAGACTTCAGTACTCAGGGTAAGAGCTCTGTCTGGTTCCCACTACAGACCATAACTACGGGCACAGGTTAGCCTTAAACTGGCTACCTGGTGCTGGCGACAAGCAGACTGGCTCTCCCTCTGAGCCAGGTTATGCTCTAGGCTTCATAACACAACTTTTTCTCATGGTTTGTTGTGTTCGCTCCTCACCCCCACAGCCTCCGTTGACAGCGCCTCCCTCATGGTGTCGGAGGTGGCGGACCTCCTGACCACAGCTGCTCCTCAGAGGACCTGTGCTCCCTGGAGGTGCAGGGATCCCTCCACTCCACCTCCGACCTGTCTCCCTACGGCACACTCCGCACCGTCCCCACGGACGGCAGCTGCACCAGCCTGGAGCACAGCGCCCGCTGCTCCCTCCGCCACCAGAACCACCCCCCCGAGCCCTCACGCACCCACCGCCACCGCCGCCGCCACCATCGCCATGGCGACGACCTCGATGACGACGATCTTCTTGACGATGGTTACAGCGAGTCCTCCCACACCGAGGACCCCTCCCCTGACTGGTCGTCAGAGAACGTCAGCGCTCCAGAGCGCGAGGACCCAGCTGCAACTGTGGGGGCCGCGACCGCGACTGCGAACGAACGCTCCTGGGAGAAAGCCAGTAGGATGCTCGTTCTTCCTCCTCCGCCTCCTCTACCGCCCCCTCTCGCCTCCTCCTACGCTTACGTGGCGCCCTCGAGTTCGGCTTCTGGCCCCTCCCCTTTCCCCCAGCCAACCACCTCTGCTGCCTCCGCTAGCCACTCCCCCTCTCCGCCCACAAAACCGCGCGGCCACAGACTCTGCTTCAGCGTCTGGTCCCCTTCCTCCTCCTCTTCCTCTGCCTCTGCCTCCCAGCCCCCCCGCGGTGGGTCCTCCCCCTCCGAGAGGCCCCGCCCCCCACGCTCCGGCAGAAGGTACCGGAAGCTGGCCCAAATCGTGCGTTCCACCAGCGACCCCCTCTCCTGTGCCTCTCTCTCTGGAAGTACGTGAGTTTCCCAACCCCCCCCCACCCTGCCTTGGCTCTTACCCTGGCTGATTCCACCAGACACTGCACTGTGTGTGCCCAGACCTGCCCCACATCAGGTTTCACTGGCAAAACAGAGGGACAGGAGAGGGCCTTAATATTTAGTACGGTCATCTTAATGTTAGGCACAAATTTATTACAATAATGGATTACTTTTGTTTAGAGCCATGCTTGATACCCAAAAGGCTTTCTAGTGAGGGAGGGAAACTCAACTCAACCACCACTGATGCGCAGCACACACCTGGGTGGAGCATGGCAGCCATTTTGTGCCTCAATACTCAACTCATAGTTGACATAGAAAGGGAGGGAAACCATTGAGCCAGCGGATGATAAGGTGGACAGATAGAGAAAGCCAGAATGGGAGTGTTTCCATGACTGTTCAGATCAATAAAACCATAAGCTAACAAGGCCACTCTACATTTTCAGAGGTAATTCTGTTCAGTGTGAACTATTGAGTTTTAATTAGCCTGCTGAGGGCTGCTGTAGTCTCAGAGACTCAATATGTCAAAAATTGAGTCCAGAGTCAAAGACAAGATATACGTCCTCAGTTAGTCAAATAATGAACCATCGTTATGGAAACAGTCTTTTCATTTGTCAACTATTGTTCTGAAGTGGGTAGTGTAGTTTTCACTTAGAACCGTTCCATTATAAATGACTAATGCTCCATAATGAAAAAAATCTGATGATTTGCCAGTCTTCTCCAGTCTGCTTTTGCTTTTTTTTCAGAACCAGATGTCAGAATTCGTATACATGCCTGCAGGTGTGTTTCCAGGATCCAGTCTTTTCTTCTTCTCACATGTAGTTTTGCTTGTTAATTTTGGTGATATCTAAACTCACCGGCTTATGTGTGTAAAGAGTAAAGTCTTTCATGCTTGCAGTGTTTTCAATCAATAGTTTAAGCAGGAATATTGACTGAATCCAGGCCGTTGGTACAGAACAGAGCCATGTGGGGTCAGCTGATACAGCATGAAGCTTATTGTGGAGATTGTAAAACTCCTAAATATCTCTGTTTCAGCTGTTTTCAGTTTCATACATTAATTGGAAGCTTGCATCATTAGTTGTGTACTGTTTACGATTAATGAATCTATGCCTAATACAGCTTTCCTCTAAGCACTATTGCAAAAAAACTCATCTAATGCTATATAATTTAATAGCAAAATTCTTCCTCATTTCTTGAGAAAATTTTGTCTGTGGAAATACAAGTAGCTTTATTACACTAGTATTTCAATACTCATATAAACTCATAAGTTTTATTCTACTCTATTTTGTTTGTTTGTTCAGAATGGAGTGTTTCATGTGTCCACAAAAATAATGAGAATTTTTATTGGTTCTTATGACTATTTATGTTAGATGTAAAATAAGATTACATTATTTGCTCTTTTTGATATTTTCTTATGATGCAGAGGTAGTTTATGAGGGTTTGTAATTATCAAATGCAGCTAAAGTTCATTTTGATCTGTATTTCCGGTACCTGCGGTTAAGTATTCACATCTTCAGTGAAATTCATTTATAACAAAAGAATATGTCCTGTTTGTTTATCAGCCACACTGTCGCCCCCTGCAGGTGACAGCTGTGGCTGCGTCTCTGCTCAGAACCCCCCTCCTGAGGACTCCCCACAGACCTCACCTGAGCCAGGTAACTCCACGTCCTCTGTGCGGACACACGCAGCTGCTGCAGCGAGCTCAAACTCCAGCCCAGGAGTTCTGCTGATTCTTCTGGCTGCCTTTCAATCAGCAGCTAGTGTGCTCCTTGGAGGGTGGACTCTTTAGCCAATCAATGCCTTGAATTAAGTGCTGAAACTCATCACAATCCAGCAGATTCTATGACTGTTGACCCTTAGCTATGAAGCTGGATTAATTATCAGGTCTTGTATGTTGAGATCATGTTGTGTGGGGTCACTCAACTAATTAAAAATCAGTCAAGTCTTAAATTTAAGTCTTAAATACTGCTGGCTCTCAAGAATCAGGGTTGCCCACTGCTGTTGGATGACTTGCGTTGTTCTTTACACACACACACACACACACACACACACACACACACACACACACACACACACACACACACACACTCATTCACACAAATGCACAAAATATCATGAAAAACACCAAGCGTTCCCTGTCTTAATATTCAAACTCCATTGCAGTAACACAACAACACACACTTATCTTCACAAACACCTTCAACGCCATTAAAAAAGAGAGAAAGAGAGAGATAGAACAGGAGCATCCAGCCTTCGTACTACATGTCTGCTGGGTCTGCTGCTTTTTACTGTTAGTGGTAGAAACAATTATTGAATAAAGCAGTGTATCACACAGCTAACTCATCTTGGATGTAAATTGGTTATTGAATTTAATGTAACAAACAAACACAAATACCAGCAGACCCTGTTGCCCTTCAGGACCAGAGGCGCTGTAAAGGATCTGTTCTTCGTGACCTTGCAATGCGGTGTGAATGGGGTGCTTCAGCATGTGAAGTGACTGTGAAAGAACATGGGCTCCTCCGCCCCGGGGGACCACTTCCTGCCTGATCCAGGTGGATTTTCTCAAAGGGTCGGCCCAGACTCTGAGCAGCCTGTGAGACTGACCTGCCTTACATTGCTGATCACTGACAGCAATCTGCTCAAGGGGGAATTCCTCAGTGTAATGCTGGATCACACTGTAGATCCGATTTACTTAATCCCTATGCCCGTCTCCACCAAAAACACGCCGACAGGGAGCCAGCTAGGGCAGGAGCAGTGTCTGGCATGGTGAGAGCAGGGAGGGTTTTTCGTGACCTCCATTCGGTTAACAATCAATCATAGCGGAGCACTCTATGTGGTAAGAGCACATTCTTACTGCCCCACAATTTAAGATCCTGTTGACAAAGTCACAGATCAGTGACGTGCAATATTTTCTTAAAAAAAAGAAAAACAAAACCGCCTCTGTCATAGAAACATTTGAGAAATTTGTGTGACCTCACTACAGCTGCCAGGGGTGTGTGTGAGTGTGGTTGCACACATACTTGTGAGCTTTTCTATGAATGAGTGTAAATATGTATTAATGATTTTGTGTGTAGGAGCGGATTTATGCACAGTGGGTGAGTCAGTCAGTCAGTCAGTCTATCAGTGAAAAGGTCAGTCAGTTTGTGTGTGTCTGTGATTTGAGGCTGACCTAAATATTGATTACTTTATGTATTCCCTTGTCCTTGTCTTGGTTTCAGCTGCTTGTTCAGAGCACACGGCGGTGGTAGTGTCTTTCCCAGCCTCCTCCAAACCCAGCTTCCTGGGTGGCAGGAAGTCGAAGGAGGGCGCCAAAGTGGACATCCGGCTGAAGCCTCGGCCGTCGCACGGGGTCCCGGGTGAACGCCCGCACTCCCTGGCCGACCTGAAGACCTACAAAGACACCAAAATCCTGGTGGCCAAATTCCTGGAGCACTCCAGCTGCAGTCTACCTCCAGAGGTCCAGCAGGTGGTCAACAGCATCAAGTTTGTCATCAAGTCTGATGAGAGGCACATGGAGGAGGCCATATTCAGCGCTAGCATCATAGACCAGGTGAGAGAGGGACAGAGTCTGTGAAGATTGTTCGGATTGCATGGTTTTATTTGTCTGTTGTTGTCCCAAGCCATACTTCAGTGTTGTGGACAAAAATGGAGGTCGGGAACAATTAGTTTGCAGTCTTCATGTTGTATGGTGTAACGCACAGTGCCTTTCATTTCATGACCTTAAAGCATTATTACAATTAGGGGAGGGAACTCTCCTGTGTACCAAGCAACTGGGTGATGCATGGCAGCTATTTTGTTTCAGAATGCTGAATGCGTATTGGCTGAGGCAGAGAGAGGGAGGAGATGTTGAGCTGGTCAAACTGGGGGATGATTGGGTGATCAGGTTATATGAATAGAACATACAATGATGAAAACAGGCCATTTAGGTTAGCCAATATGTCTTCAGTTACCACTGTTTTATACCCAACCAGAGTCATGGACTGTATAGAGTTTGGTAAACCTGGAGTCAGGACACCAGACCTTTCATAGAAACGCATATTAAAATAATATATATTTTTTTACTTTTATGGCTATGAATGATTGCCTAAAGCAACTGAAATCCAAAGCTGTAATGGGGAATTTTATAACTGATTAGAAATTGTTGTTAGAGAATTCAGTGTTATTTAATAGTAAAAAGCACATTTTTCTTCAACACTAAATCCAGAAATGTGACTACCTGTTGTAACTGTTTTCATGTGATGTCTAATTCTGTTGAGACATACAAACTGATTCAATCTTGTGCTTTTTAATGAATAAAACACCATTTTATATAGTTTGATATCTATGGCTCTGTAACTATGAAAAAAATATCTATGGTTCTGGAACTTTGGCCTTCATGTGGCATCCGTCCTGTTCTGTCTGTCATCATGACGTGTCAGCCAAACTCTGCATGACCTGTGGCTCAGAGAGCAGCCAGTGGCACAGCAGGTGCTGATGTAACCGATGTTGCTCGTATCGTCTGCCGGGCTCCAGCCTTCCTGCTGTCATGGACTCTCGGGAACACACTGGAGCAGCAGATGGGCTCCAGCGGCACAAACAGATACAAAACACTTTGTTGGCAAAATAATCAAATGCGAGGAGGTGACTGAAGCAAGGTCATAGACAGACCGGGATGATGTACCACAAAGCCAGTTTGCTAGTTATCTGGTTTACACATATTAAGATGAATGTTAGTCATCAATGCCCAAGAAACAACCTCTAAATCTATTTGAAGTGTTCAAAATCCACAATAACAGTTAATAACCATCTGTCTGCAAACTAAAACAGCTTTCTTTCTCAGCATGTTTACCCAAGATAGCCAGTGAACTTGGTAAGCTGCAGGCAATGATATGTCAAAATTTGTCTATTGTCTTAGTTGCACTGTGTAACAAGTCTTTAAGTTATGTGAAACACATGACACAGGATTTCTTATTTGTCTTCTTCTTTTATTCAGATTTGCTTTATTTACATCTTTTGCTCATGATTTCTGAAGTTCATTCCGTGCATGTGGTTGATGAGGTTGCTATGGTTACTGACATGTGACACACGCGCCTCTCCACAGGTGATGACACAGTCTCAGTACGGCACCCGCAGCCCCAGGAAACGCCCCCACGATGAGCTGCACCTGCAGAGCTGCGGAGCCCTGAGCTCGCCCTGCACCCCCCCACGCCGGCCCCGCCCTCGGGCCGGGCCCCCGGACCTGCCCAACCCCACTGGGCCCCCCCTCAGCGTGACCGACCGCCCCCACAGCCTTGTGTGCCGAGAGACCATCCTCTGACCCCCGTTCCCCCTCCACCCACAGAGAACAACTGTCCCACAATCCACCACAGCGCCCCCTTATGACAAGATGTGCCAAGACAAAGGCCTCCGTGTTTCCTCAGTTAAGAGAGACGGGAGTGACATGCTACACACAACAGGTGCTCCAATGGAACAACTGCTTTGCCATTGTGGTCAACAAATAATAATAATAAGAAGAATAAACATACCTGAATGTTTGCCCTCAGGGGACTTTTTGTTTTATTTTTTTTTTTCTGTAAAACAAACTAATAGTAAAGATGTGGGACTACTCAAGCCGAGGCACCTGGGACATCTTAAAAAATAATTTAACAAATAAATACTTCATCAAAAAGTAACTCTACTAAACTGTGAATCTGAGAGACTCTGAGACCACAGACGGTCCCATCGGTTCCCGAGGTTTGGGAATCTGACCTCACTTGAACCACATCTGGAGAGGAAAGACTAAAAATGGACTTCAGCCACTTCAACAAAGAAAGAAAAATGAAAAAAGTTTTGGATTGTATACCTTACCTCAGTGTGTTGAGTTCTTATCAGTGTTACAATAAAAAAATATGAGTTTTTTGTGAGTCTGACGTGTCTTTTTATTTCCTCCAACAAGTGTAATTTTGTGTGCTTAGTTACATTAGCTATATTGTTTTTAACATCAGACTACCTAGGCCAAGAGTCTACAGTAGGAGCACACAAAGTGACTCCCTGAAAAGTGGGCTACTGACTTATTTAGCCTTGTTGGCATTTCCTATGTTACTATATTTGTACATTTTATTACTTAAACAATAAATGTTTTTGCAAACATCTCATTATGGTTTAAGATATGAAATGGAAGTATTCACAGCACTGTACAGTACCAAAGCCGTGAAGGAGACTCCTGCGACTGCGACTTTAAGATGTGGTATCACTGGGGACCGGCTGTGTAAGTCAGGTTCACCTAAGGGAACTAAGGCCATTGAGACGTTCCCGAGTGGAAAATAGTGTAATTACAGGGTAAGCACAGGAGATGGCAGCACTTGAATTGCAATACGCACTTATCATACGTGTCGGGTCGCAACATAAATAGAGCAGACGCTTTTCATAACAAGTGTTTTACCTACCGCGATACAATAAAACATATTCAAAATGTTTTGCCAGTAAATTTACATTTGATGGCTTCACGAATGTTTGCTCGTCTTGTATTTAACGTTTTGCCTTTACTATGTTCAAGGATATTATCATATTTAATATAACTGCAATAAAACTACAGGTCTATTTACTATACGTAAATCTATGGTTGTGAAAGCATAGCGTTATATTTATATGGGTAATTAAATGTTACATTTATTGTTTTCTAGGCAATAGTTTTTAATGATTTAATCACAACACTGTCAATCTGATCTAACTAGCTTCCATGCACCATATGCCACATCTTAAAACGTCAAAAGTAAACGGTGTCAGGCTGAAGACATCAAAATGTGTTTTCTCAGCTAGAATGTTCTGACATCAGATATCACGTATCCTTGCTGTCCGAGATGTGGCAAAAGACGCCTTTGCTTACGAACGCGGAACTTTACTACGCATGCGCAAGAGCAGAAGTCTACACCCTAACCCTGAGGTTGTATGCCTACTGTAAACCCGCCCGTTTTATCACCCCTCACCTCCAATCGGCTTCGACTTGGAAGAAATGTCTTGGAAGTAACCAAGCAGAGATTTTTGCGCTCTGAAAGCGTGCATATCTATTGGTGTTCTCAATGTCAATCATCAACATTTGTGCACTTTACTAGGAGCTACACGTCTGATGGAAATCTCTGGTCCTGCTAGATATCAGAACTGTACCCTGCTTGCTCATTTAACTGCACTTAGCTGAGCAACTAGCTAGAAAAACCAGAGCAGCAAAAACATTAAGGTTCTTTTAAAATGAAATTGTGATAAGGTGATCATAGCATTCTTTTTCTCATAGGTAGATTTATTGTTCGTTGGCTTGATGGGTCACTGGGTAGCTCTAGGTTAGCAAACCTGTTTAGCTGGCTTAATCTTGGACGCCTGCACTAGTGATAGGGGCTTGGGGCAATATCTGTGCGTTCGTGAGTTGGAAGTCACTTGGTTTTGAGTCGGAGCTGGTAGTCGCGGTTGATTCATTGAAGAAATGGCAAGCAAGTTATCAATCGAAACGTAAGTTGTCAGAGACATTACGGGGTAATATTCGCCAGCTAGCAAATAACTATCGGTCAGTACTGCACGACTCTTGTAGATAGCTGACGTTAGCTAAGGTTGCGGGATTGGTGTAATTGTCAAGTGGGTTATTTGAATTTCCTCTGAATATCCAGCTGGTTGATTTTCCCCTCTTTCTGACTGGTTAGATTGGCAGGTAGAGATTTTCCTTGGAATGGGGCATGCTTTATTTAGGCAGTAATATTGATGCCGGGACTGTAAACTGTGGGTGCACCATCACGTAGTTACAGTGTTCAGTAGGCAACCCGCTAGATTTCAAATGAATGACTGATAATTAATAAGAAGGGGCTGTCTTGTGTGAAATCCGTATGGTTTTACGACTCTTGGGCCAAGTTGGTGTCATTGCAGTTTGAGTGACAGTGTTGGATGAATGCCCACGAGTAAACTGCATTAGCCAATTGCGGAAGCAGAGGGGAAGAAACGTGGAACGTGGAGCTAGAAGCACTAACGACTCCATCCTTGCGTAGCCAGGTGTGTCGGTTCGAGAAAATGACATTTTATAGCTAGTTAGTTAGCAAAGTATAGTCTAACCATTAGATACAGTTCTGTCTACCGACACAGCCTGCAGTCGACCCCTTCAGATTTAAACGTTTTTCCAAAATGGTTGGGTTCGGAGCGAATCGAAGAGGAGCTCGTCTCCCGTCCTTCATCCTAATCGCGATGATGGTGGTTATCCTTATCCTGTCTTTTAACTACTGGACCGTGTCCAACAAACACGGCCGCCTGCTGGATGAACTGGCGGAGGTGCAGACGCAGGTGAAGCGCACGGACGCGGCGCGAAGCCGGCTAGAGAAGCGCAACTCTGAGCTTATGGTGCAGGTAGACGCGCATCGGAAGCAGATCGATCAGAAGGATGGAGATGTGAGCTCCCTGGAGGGCAAACTCCGGACTCGAGAGGCGCAGATCCACACATGTGCAGACGAGAAGGTAAGGTGAACACAACAGTTATATCTGATCGTCTTTGTTGTGGTACATGTCTCGTTAGCGTATGTGGCAGTCCTCAGATTCACATAAGTGACATACAGACAAAGTGACAAAGTTATTATGAGTGGTATTATTGAAGTGTGATGATGATGCGTGAAGTGTACTGAAGTTAAAATTAAATACCTTTCATTTTCAATGAATACCATGGCTGCGCTGATAGCTGCCTTAATGCTAAACTAGTCCATATACTTATTCGTTGCTGACAAGTGCTGGTTTCTCTTGGAAACAGCGTGTCTTTTTTTGTATTTGTGCGTTTGTTTTGGATACCCATATATTTATACCATCTTTAGATTTGTCCCTAATGACATTTATTTGACTGGATAGCGCGTTTTTTTAAGTGCATGGCTGCTGTGAGCCATTGTGAAGTTTCAACCATCACTGATTTCTTCGCATCGATTTGTTTTACCACGGTTAAAATCAGTCCCGTTCCATAGTTTCCAAGCTTTCTATGAAACACACTGCCTTGCTTTAGGCTTCTGTCAGTTGGTTTATATTTAGAAAAAAACTTCTTTCGACCCCTTTAACGTGGCCGCCTACATGGAAAGGAACTTTGTTTTAACCATTGGCCTAGTGTCGAACTGTACACGTCACACAGACTGAACGGGTGAGACTGTTTTAGGCCTCAAGACCTTGAGCAGTGAAATGAGCGGTCTTGGTACGCCGTGTAAAGCTGGAGCACAACGTGCGATCATAGCCCGTTTTCGGTCCTCTGATGGTCCTTAGAATCACCGTGTAATACAGGATTACTTTCACTGAACACCGGCACCGCACTGACGGGTGTTTATAAGACAATTATCGTACAGCTTCCGCTTTTATCTCCCACTCCCAGTTACAAACATGTCCTCGGAATTTCATGCTCTGTTCGCAGCCAGCTTTTTTTTTTTTTTTACCAAGAGTGATACAAGTTTGGGTAAATACTTTGTGCTGCTATCTCCTTTGGTGTTGGAACAACCTCTTCCAGCAGTTTCAGTTGGACATGTTGGTTATTGAGTTCAGGAAAATAATTCCCCTTGCATCCATTACCAGGAGAATTGTTGCTATTTTAAATGATAGATTGTTTGCTTATCTGTTTTATATTATTATTCTTTATTTAAAAAGACATTCTGTTCTTATGGGAGTTTTCCTGGTTAAATAGGTGTTAAGTAAACATCTTTAGAAAAGACTGGAGAAAATTGGTCCCCTTGATAGTTTGCTCAGGTATGTGTTAGATATTTGTTGCAGTTGTGGTGTCATTGTCCCATGTAGTTAAAGAGTATTTGTAACTGGAGTCAGGTACTTGCCACCACAGTGAAGTGGGGGGTTGCGAAGCAGAGTTCCTGCAGAGAGTGCATTCTGTGCTCTCCCCCTGACTATATATAGCTTTACACTGATGGATTGATTAATCATTTTTATTGTTGTTGTTGTTGTAGGTAATATATTTTTATCTTTACAATGGCAGTGTATGTCTTCAAAACCAAGAACTAATATTTCAATGCCAGTATCTGCATCAGGAAATAGTGTTGCGTTGTGTCAGTACATCAAAACCAGTAATATGACTGTCCGGGATGTTTCGCTTTAATTTTAAGGCATTCTCACGTTCGCAGCCGATGGTGGCGTGGGAAGCAGAAGTTAATGCTGCAGAGGCTCTGGCATTATTTGAGAAATAGCGCTTGTTTAGTTTGTGTCGTGCCCAATGGTACAGGAAGCATGTGTGCGCGCTGTCTGACTGCGTGTCTGTGCATTGTCTCCAGTGCTGGTTGTCCCGTTGGGAGCCCCTGTCCCGTTGCTGGGTTAGTGTGCTGATAATGAATGGAAGCATTAATGCGTGTGCTGTGCACACACAGGACCTCCTCCCCAAGGGCCACAGTGACCATGGCAGCCACAGATGTGTCCCCTTCATCAGGGGATCCATCTGTGTGTGTGTGCGCGTCTGTCTGCATGCGTGTGTGTCTGAATGTGTGCTTGTGTGTCTAAGTGTGTATGTCTGCATCTCTGTGTCTGTCTGTATTTGTCTGTGTGTGCGGGCTTGTGTTTTCACTTGCACACACATTCACATGCACACACACACACGTGCGAGAGAGATGATAGGAGCCCTGATCTGTTTGCGTTACCAGGGCGCACACCACTGCTCCTCTGTGTGATATTTACTGCTCCCCGCCCCCCTCTTTTTGTCCCCTCTGCACATAATTTCTGCTGTATTGACACGAGTCACAGCTAATCAGGGCTTGGAGCCGTCTCTTCATTCACTTTAGATTAAATGGATCTGCGGGGTTGTGTGCAGGTTGACCTGTGTGCACAGCCTCATCCAAGCATCACCACGCGAGACACATGTACCCCCCCCCCCCCCCCCACCCCTAACCCCCAACCTACCCCTCACACATTTAACCACCATTACTCAAATACTTTAACATAAAATCGAGCTCCTTTCACAGTTCAAACAAGTGAGACATTGTGAAGTTAGAGTGCTTGGCTCAAGTTTGTTTAAGTAAACTGTCTTGTGTCTCTCTCTGCTCGCCGCAATGTTGAAATTCCAACAAAGGACCTTGGAGCTTTTCTGAAGAAGGCCAGGAAAAACCAGTTTGTGCAGGTGTTATATATCTGTCTTGGTCGTCTGTAGGTGTGCTTGCTTTCCTTAGGACTCCTGTTCAAACACATTTAATGGTTTATATTCTTTCTCTGTATTGCTCTGTCCATTTGTCTGGCCCTGTGCTTGACTATTAGACTTGACAACCACCTTGATGTTGTGAGGGGGGGGGGGAATCCCCTCCTAATACAATTTGCTTTGTTTGGCTTCTGTTGCTATGGCAGCCTAACATGGCCACTCCTGGTAGTCTGCAGACCAACCAGATAGCCAACTCCATATTCCCTATATCGAAATCTCTGTCTCCCAACTGTTTAAGCTGGAACTTTCAAGGTTTGGCAGGTTTTTATCAGTCTTTGTGAAGGGGTGTGACCGAAGCCAGCGCTGTGGTAATGGAGGTTCATCTAGCTCTGGGCACTGCCGTAGTTAAAAAGCAAAAGGGAAGGAATGAACAGAGGAGTTGAGCTTCTGGTGAGTGTAAGGGATCTATGGCATTACTGAGTCACTCATGCTCCTCCTTCGGCCTCAGAAGGATTCACAAACTTGGTTCTGCCCCAGTAGTTTTCATTGAGCTGTAAGCATAATTTTCTGTGCACATACAAAAACATCAACAGATGTTGTCCAGTCATTTTGGACAGCACTAACTGATTTCCTAAAAGCGTGTTCAGGTTCTCTGTACTTTGAAACAGCAAAGTTATTTGTGCTGTAAGAGGCTTCGTGTTTGTTCTTGCAGGGTGGCGTGAGCGTGAGTGCACGCATATGTGAGTGTGTGTGTTGGGGTGATGGGTCGGTGCGTGGGTGAATTATAGTATTTATAGTATCACCACAAGCATAGATTGGGAAAAATGCTGTCTTGAAAAGCAAATATTTATTCAGGTGCATTTAAAGTGGTTATCAAACAGTGAATGCATTTCATTTAATTTTGTTTCACTGTGTACTTTCAAGCAAATACCTTTCCCATTTATATGAGTTGCATATACTTCCCTTCAAAGTAAATGTTTTTGGCACATAATTGCTGTTACACAATACAAATTACAGTCTCCTTTGTTATGACGCATATAACAGTGCTGACATCATCCTGTGAGGAATAATGACTGTAAATGAGAAGTTATGTGTATTTCATTTTCCATAGGCGCAGAGCAGGAATGTAAGGTGTGAAGGACCTGAACATGCATTGGACTGAGGTCTGAGGCTTTTAAAAATGAGGCTGTACTGAAGCGACTGAGACTGAGCTGAAATCCTCAGGTTAGGCAGGGAGTCTGTACCTTACTTCAGCAGTACAACGGGTGAACCATCATATGACCGAGACTGTTGTGTTTTCACACGGTATTTTATTTGTGTGTGTGTGTGTGTTTGTATGTGTATTTGTGTATGTATTTGTGTATGTGTTTGTGTGTTTGTGTATGTGTGTTTGTGTGTGTATTTGTGTGTGTTTGTGTGTGTGTTTGTGTATGTGTTTGTGTATGTGTTTGTGTGTGTGTGTGTGTGTGTGTGTGCGTGTGTGTTTGTGTGCGTGTGCGCGTGTATTTGTGTGTGTGCGCGCGTGTATTTGTGTGTGTGCGCGTGTATTTGTGTGTGTGCGCATGTATTTGTGTGTGTGTGCGCGTGTGTGTGTGTGTGTGTGTGTGTGTGTGTGTGTGTGTGTGTGTGTGTGTGTGTGTGTGTGTGATGTGTGCGTGTGTTCCCTCTTTGTCTGCTCTTCCTCATCTCTCCTCCTCCTCTCCTCTCCTCCTCCCACCACTCTGGCCCTTAATCTCTTGTTCAATAATAATAATAATAATAATAGTAATAGTATTGTTATTATTATATTATTCGTGTCAGTATTATTATTATTGTGATTAATTAGATATAACCTGTGGTGTAAAAGTCAGGAGAGGGAAGTTATAAGTACAGGTTCCCTTATTTACACCGACTCAGCAGGTTAAAGGGTTCCCCATCCCCCATTAACCCCTACCTCATAAACCTGTTCATTGTTGGTGAAGGCAGATTTATTCTGACGGAAAAGGCCTTGAGTTTGTTTCTGTTATGCTACCATTGTTTATAGGTTTAAGTTTTTTTTTTTTTTTTTTTTTAAATCTTGAAAGTTTGAGATGTCTCCAGGTAATCAGTCACTCGTTAGAGGCTGTCTGCTCAGGTGATGCTTAACGAATAACAAGCGTTGTGAATTTTTAAAAGGGTGCACTAGCCCAAAAAAAAAAAAAAAAACAGATCAAAGGCACACTCATCCAAGCATCTCCCCTTACGATTTAATATGTTGTTTGCAGTTACAAATTTGCCGGGAGAGGAATTCCAAACAGTGCTGTTGGATCTGTCAACAGCAGCTAATTGCTTGCTAGCATGTAAGCTTGTTTGCGCAGCTCTCTTAGTTTGGACTCTGGAAACTCAGTGTCTGATTCAGGTATTGATTTTGTTAAGCTTAGACTGTCTGTATGGCCCTCGGGTTTCACAGGGCGGGTTTGCTTGTCTGTGGGAGTTTCTCACTCTGAGCAGATGCTTCAAATTGGAGTGGTGATTCCACACCAGACTGCCAGATTATTACTGATGTTTCAGACCGTCCCTGAAATTGGGCAGCATTATGCCGCACCAGTGGAAGTAGCTTGTTAGCCTCACAGAGATAAGACTAGCTTTCCGATGGAACATAGTTTTGTCTGTAACCCCATACAGTCCCATGCCGGCCTGAGCGGGGAGTCCAAATGTGGTCCAGCCAGGTTTGGTTTCATCCTCTCCCCTAGACAGCCGAAACCATGTAATAGGAAATGGTGTAATGGCATCCGTTATCATCCGGATGCGTCTTTAGCCAGTGGCTGCTAAAAGAGCTTATATCATGTACTGAACTTCCCTTTGTCAAAGCTGCATACACCAGGCTACCTGAACCTGGCAAGCAAATCAAACTCCTCACAGCTGATTGGACAGACTGTGCTCTCATTTCCTCACCATTATTTTATTTTTTTCCTTCGGTCTTTGCATCTCAGATAACCAAAAATGAGTTAGTTGCAAAAAAAACATGCCTAAAGCTAAGCAACATTAAGCGACATTACACCATGGTGAAGACTGTAGTTTTTCAGCTTTGTAGTTATGATCCTGGCAAGAGAGGCTACAGGGCTAATGAATCATGCTGCTGTAGCACTCTGAGGGGGCTGCTCTTCTCTTCAGCTACCAGCTGTATTTACAGTTTCATCAAATTAGCTTCTTTTAATCATCAAATAGGTGAGACTGATGACATTAGCTGGTTATTCAACACCCTGGGTCTTTGTACAGTTTTCAAAGGGGCTGGGTCTGTATTGGTAGCCATGGAATGAGTCTGCCATTGGGTTGGGCCGCTCAAACTCTGGAGGGCCTGTGTGTGTGTGTGTGTGTGTGTGTGTGTGTGTGTGTGTGTGTGTGTGTGTGTGTGTGTGTGTGTGTGTGTGTGTGTGTGTGTGTGTGTGTGTGTGTTTGTGCTTGTGTTTGTGCTTGTGCTTGTGCTTGTGTTTGTGCTTGTGCTTGTGCTTGTGCTTGTGTTTGTGTGTTTTATGACTATGGGGTTTTATCTTTTTATAGCAAAGAAGTGCTACCTGAGGGAAATCAGTTTTTCTGAGGAGATGCAGGAGGCGAAAAAGGTTTGAAACCTGTAGATAAGACTGTAGTAAAACTTGACACGTGTGGACACAAAATCGGTCTTCTAGTGTCAGAAGCTGAACAGGAAATTCGGCTGAAGTATCGGATCCCATGGCCCTCCTTGGCCATCCGTGGTGAAGGTTCTGCCTAAGGCAAAGGAAGGTGGGAGTTAACCTTGTTTCTGGAAGCAGTTACGTGGTCCAGAGCAGGGTGGGAAATTAGCACTAGCCACCAGCCAAATGCTGGTAAAATGTGAAAGTGGCAGGTTCATATCAGACACAAAATATAAAGATTTACTACCGAGTGGCTGGTGAATTTGAGCATTTATCTGTGAGTAGCTGGTAGATGTTCTCATTTTGAAAAGTTAATTTCCCACCCTGGTCCAGGATGAAAGAGCCGTTGTGCTATCAGGAGAGAAATGCAAACACAAAGCAATAAAGCTCATTGTCGGGCACACTCCTCTGTTTTCATTCCTCTGCCTCCCCTGCAGTGCTGTAATGTTTATTTTTCCTGTCCTGCTGTGTGCAAACAAACCGTTGCTACATTCACATTGAGGGTATGGGGATGAATTATGTTTTCAGAGAAATACGCCCAGAGTTGTGAGCTCAGCTTCGATTATTAATGAGTAACTTATGGTTTACGCAGTTGCTTAAATGTCGCTTGCATTGGCAGTTTAAAAGGATCCGTTTCTTCTTTCAAAAAATGACAGAAAGTGAAAGATATTTTCTGTTTACACAAGGAGTTACAGGAAACATTAATGTAGAAATGTGTGATTCAGTGACTTGCAAAAAATGATGACTTGCTGTTAAACCCTGTGTATATTTTGACAATGTTTGCTGAAATTGTAAAAATGGCTTGAATGTCCTGCAGTAATCTTTGTCTCCCCTCTTGTAAAGGAGACTCCTTTAAATGATGGAATGGCCATTTGTGTCATAACCCTAGGGGTGAAACACTTTTTGCAGAACACTTTCTCTGGCGCCACTATCTCTGGTGCCAGTTTGTCCATCGGACATTTTAACCGGTTTGGGGTTTGATAGATCTGTGCCAAATACCAGTGGCAGAAACCATTTTGGGTGAGTCCCTAATTTCTGCATAATTAAGATATAATGACGTAAGGTGGCAGACATAAGCATATGTCTTACAGTTGCTTCATATTTCTTGATTTCATCCTGAATTTATGATAAGCTTAATTATAAACTTGTTTATCATAAGTTGTGGAGCTGCTTGTGGTGTGTGTATATGGGCACCATCTGGTCTCCGTTCCATACTTTCCAGTGCTTTCTGAGGCTGTTGGCCCCTCAGGCTGGCACGTAATTGGCCATAGCTTTGACCATGAAGGGAGGGATTTATTGGGATTGTCTAGTGTGTAATCGCTCAACAGCAACCCCTGCTGGTCCGTTGGGTTTCCACGTTCTGCCCGCGCATGACGTCTTCCTCTAACTTGTTTCAGTGTATGTGAGTACAGTGTGAAGAGAAACTTTCAGCTGCCGAAATGTGTAGGACATGTACTTCCAGTGGAGCCTACAGATAGACCCTTCTCCGTGTTTCAGAGAAGGCTTTCCTGTCAGTGCGGTCCTGAATTGACAGAGGATGTTGCATCAGTGAGTGCAACAAGGGAATACAGTCGAGCACTCCACATTCAGAGGGGAACATTTATAGGGAAACCATTTTGCTGCTGTTTTTTTTAAGTGCAAGTGTAATTGTTTGTGAATATGAAGCATTAAGAGAAGTGCTCGGTCCCTGGGGAGGAGCTATCCTCCCTGTCATCAGGCAGCCATGCTAATGGAGCGGGTCTATCCGCTGCCTCCCCTCTCCATGGCTGCGAGGGAAACCCTCATCATTATCTGTATTGAGTAGTTCTCCCAGTGGTCCACACCTCCACTCCTGCAGCTTGAAGCTTCTGTCGGCGAGAGGTAAGTATCCACGGCAGCAGGAAGAGCAGCCCAGGGACAGATTAATCTCAATGAGATAGAAATCCATAGAAAATAAGCATACCGTAGCAGTGAGATGCTTTTGGGTTGTATTTCGTTTTATTTCCCCATTATCAGACCTTAGTCGAAGCGTGTTTTCTGCACAGCGTGTCAGTGCTCACACTCTTTCTGATATTTTGGAGTGAATTTTTAACCACCCTCTGGCCCCCTGTATGAGTGCCACTGATAGGGTAATTACAGTCTGGCTCATGAAGTGGGCTTCTGTCGCGCTGCTCTCTCTCTCTCTCTCTCTCGCTCTCTCTCTCTCTCTCTCTCTCTCTCTCTCTCTCTCTCTCCCCTTTCTGTCTGAAGACCTGATTCACCCTCATTTGCACATGCATGTGTTTGCAGTGAGGGCAGAAAAACACAAGCGGTTTAGCATCCTTGTCATCAATCACTGATCTGATTCCGCTCTCCCTCTGCTGTACGACGGACGGCTCATGGCTGGTTTTGATTGGGCCCTGAGCGTCCATGATCACGAATCCGGTTAATTTCCCGCGAGGAGCCGCTGATATCTCCACAGTTCCGAGTAGTGTGAAATTGGCAGAAACGGCTTGTTCAGTTTTAAATTGGCGGTAAAACATGCAAAATTTCGGCTCACTGGGAAGGGAATTCTGGTGTATCAACATTTCTTGTTAAAATCCTAACCTTTGAGTCATGCACGGCTATACATGTGACTGTACTACCAAGCTCTCATTAGGTTGACCATTTCCTGTACATAGATGAGAATGAGTACATATTTACTAAGACATAGTATTTAAAATGATAGTGAATAAAAATTATGGAGTCAACAGAACACCAGGGCAAATTTATGTACAAACGATGGAAAATATTCAGATGTAATGAGTGTTTTACGCTGGTGCATGACTTTGACCAGGGGTATTCCACGAAGCAGTCATAGATAATGGCAGCGTTCATTGCGGTCATGCTGGTACTCCAAAATATTTACAAAAGTTAGCTGGCTGTCTTCCTAATCGTGCTTCATGAAATACTGCCCTTGTCAAGTAGTGTTTAACATGTTGAGTAAATGGTATGGGATCTTTCAATGGACTCAATGGTCTCAACCAAGATGTGGCCATCACCACGTTGTGTTCTTCACACGTCTACTTGGGTTTCGGTTCTGCAGGGGAGTGAGAACAAGTAACTAATCCCTAACAAGAGCCTAAAGTGACACCCCAAATCCTGTAACCCAAACCCCAACCTCCAGCTGAAACCTAACCCACATGAGCAACAATAGGACACCCTTAAGGGCCATATTACATTGTATGACCTCATAAAATACTTCTTTGTCTTCTTTGTGATGTAATGCCACCAAATTTCGAGACTGTTCTAATGCTCAGTCACTACTTCTGACCAATGAAGGTCTTGTGTAGGCGGGACTCCGATTTTCAGCAGCCATTCAGAGCTGAAAGAAATCTCTGGTGGTTCTTCTTGGCCGACAAATTCCACAAATAAGATTTCAGGCAGCTTATGACAAGAAGGCAGTGCATATTTCCAAAAAGTATCTGGAACCAGTGCTAACCCCGCCCATAACTCTGAAACTGAACCCCTTAAATGCACTGTAGGTTCTAAGGCCCAGAGCGAGGGTGTGGAGGCAAATGAACTCGTGAAGTGTACAAAAATATCAGCAATTATGTGTGCAGTATGGGGTAGACAGTGCCTTGTGTATGTGATTACACTGACTTTACCATCGACTATATGCTACTGCAGGTCAGGTAATTATTCTGGATAATCGCTTTCAACATTGCTCATTATCCGGTATTAGCAAAGAGGTCCTAGTTATGCAGATATCCACAAAATAAGATAAATAAGATAAGCCATAAATAAATCAAAATTAGGGTGCAGAAGGATTAAAGAGCAAAAATGTTGTGCAACTTTAGTGATGCAAAGACACGTAAGCAGGTGGGATCGTTTAAGGCGTGACGTCATAACCAGTTCAGTCCCCTGCGGCATGCCTGGAGGTGCAGTAACTCTAATTAGGGTTTAACTTTTTGCATTTTTTCCCCTCACTTGTTGGACAGGTTCTTCACTATGAGCCGAGCAACGTGGCAGAATGTGTTGGCTATTACGATTACTGGCTGTGCTTTTCTAAGGCTGTGATTGGCTGTGGAGCCTTAAATGATCCACCCGACTACTACTGCTTGTCTGTGTAGTATGTGTCATTTCTAAGTCTATTGTCTCTCAGATGCACACACTTTTTCTGCATTCACAAGTACTGTATGTGAACAGGAAATATGGTATTGTACTCTTGATCACTTTGTTGGTTCTTCACACTCTGCTGCTTGGTGTTAGTGTCCCGGCCTCACCATTACCAACTATGGTCCACATTGGCCTGGCTGGGAAAAGTTTGTTGTTGCTCTCTAGCGGCCACTCCTGGTCAGCTGGGTAGCTGCAGGTGCTCAAACAGAGTACGTCCTGACTTTGTCATCCTCCAGGGACGGTTGCAATTTGTAATTGGTGGTGCGTCAACAGTATGGAAAGAAAAAAGAGCTTGTCATTATGTGAATCAGTGGAGTCACGTGTTCACAACTGCTGTCTCCTAAGGCTAGGAGACTAAACAGTTCAGCTGAATGAATAAAATGAGGGAAAATAAAACAAAAAGACAAGGGCCTACCATTTTCTGGCATCCCTCTTAAATCACACATCAGCATGCCAAGTCAGTGAAACAGTGTGTGACTCTCACTCTTGTGTTATTCTATGGCTTCTTCTTTTTCCCTTTTTGTTTTTACACATCCTTTTTTTTGTGCCATCTGTGTGAATGCAGAGCAGAGATACGGGCGCATGCTGACATTCAGACTGGCCTTGACTGACAACGTGCTCACACCATAGAAACATAATGTTCCTCACTGGATATGTCAGCAGTTAAATGACTGCAGCTCTTAGAAACTCATTTCGTACAACATTATGTACAATAAATATGTGGCAGAAAGAATGGTGAAAACTGCTTGAACAGTAGGAGCAGTGATTTCAGACCTGTAATGTACAGTGATTTAGGGATGACATCACACTTTGGGCTCGCTGGCCCCCTCTATGGGTAGGAAGGGGAAGGAGATTAGGAAATGAGGACAGAATAGAGGAAGACCTGCCATATGTGTTTGCCTTTGTGCTTTTGAAGACTACTTTAAAGATGCTTGAACGGAATGTTTTGGTTGCACACCTTTTGCATCTCTCTGTTTGTGAAATGCAGGGAAGATGTATCGATCCAATGCAGCACATGCATATGGATTCAAATGATTTATTTATGCTTTTATTTATATGAATGTGGAATTCAGAGAATTTGGTAGCTGGACTAGGTCCTGGCTGTTTTGTGTTTCCAGGACAAAGAGCACAGCTTACACCTGCAAACCCCACAGTGGCCTGGGCAGTCTGGGCCTGCTACACATGTGCATATCAATGCGCAGATGCAGACATGTACTGATTTGGCCTGGTTACACATGCGCATATGAATGTGTGCAGGTAGTGAAATATGCAGATGGGCAAGATTGACCCTGGTACACCTGCGCATATGAACGCGCACACAGGTGCAGAAATGCGCAGACGGGCCAGACTGACCCTGGCATACATGCGTATATGAACGCACACAGGCGCATTAACGCGCTGCTTTTGGTGTGAGCTCACAGATACCAGCTGCAGTCCCTCTCTCGCCCTGTTTGGAGTGCCAGTTCCAGCTGAATTTCCAATTTTACTGTCCTTTTTTATTTTTCCATTTTCTCCCCCAGAAATCAATTCCACTCCTGTGGCTTTTAAGACCCCCCCACCACCATCCTAATTCCATAACAGCTCATGTTGAGGCAACAAAAGAATTTAGATAGATTTTTGTGTGTGTATGTGTGTTTGCATAAGAAGTGGGGGGCAGTGGGTGGGGGGTGGCAGCACTGAAATGCAGCAGTGAGCTCCCCGTAGCCTCTATCCCACGCAGACCTGAGCGGCCTGAAATCTGGTTTGAAGTTAATCCAGTTAGCGCTCTCTGTCAGGTTTCTGTGCTGCGCTGGGGAATCTGCACAGCGGGACACTGCCTCTGTGATTAGCGCTGATTAAAGGGGAGCTAATAGGTGCGTGCGCTACGGGCTTTAAAAAAGCAAAAAAAAAAAAAAAAAAAAAAAAACAGACACGTGGCTTTTGTTTAGATGTTATAGTGAGTTATCCTGCTACAGAAACGACATGGGCTTTTGTCTGGATGTTACAATATATTGCCCTATTGTAAAAAGGTGCTTGGCGTTTTATTGTTTAAAAAAGGTCCATGGCTTTTGTTTAGATGTTAATAGCTTTTTAGCGCCCAGTGATTTTGCTTGATAGGTGCTATATAAATGAATGAGTGAATGAATATCCAGTGATACGAAAGGAACAGAGATCTTGATATTGTTTCGATGTTTACTGAATGTTGTAATCTCTGCCTATACTGTAGTGAAGCCATCTGGCTTTTGTTGAGATATTACAGCATTCTGATGGTACTTATTTCTTGTTCATTTCTGAATGTCTGTACCAAGCTGTGTGTGTGTGTGTGTGTGTGTGTGTGTGTGTGTGTGTTTGGGGGGTCAAAATGTCACAGTCAAAATGACCCAGCACACAGTCAAAATGACCCAGCTATTATCAGTGTATCTCTAACACACAGTCAAAATGACCCAGCTATTATCAGTGTATCTCTAACGCACACAGTCAAAATGACCCAGCTATTTTCAGTGTACCTCTAACACACAGTCAAAATGACCCAGCTATTTTCAGTGTATCTCTAACACACAGTCAAAATGACCCAGCTATTTTCAGTGTATCTCTAACACACACAGTCAAAATGACCCAGCTATTGTCAGTGTATCTCTAACACACAGTCAAAATGACCCAGCTATTTTCAGTGTATCTCTAACGCACACAGTCAAAATGACCCAGCTATTATCAGTGTATCTCTTAACACACAGTCAAAATGACCCAGCTATTGTCAGTGTATCTCTAACACACAGTCAAAATGACCCAGCTATCTATTATGTTGTCTCACTGCATGGCCTCTCAGCATCATTTAACATTATGAGATGTAGCTTACAGTAATTTTCATGGCGGTTTAGTCTGATATATTTATCACACCACACTGTGTAGCGTACAAGTGCTCTTTGCAATCCACATAGCCAGTATTGCATAGCAGTAAAAGAGGTGCTGATACTGCAGGCCAGCCAGATGATTTTGTGTATCATACTTAGCTTAATACTGTCATCAGTAGCCTATACTCGCTTTTCAGACTGTGGTAGTGAAAGAGTCTGGCACTGGGTGATTGTGATTGGAGAAGGCTCTCAGCATTCAGAACCTTTGTCCTCGTTTTGAGTCAGGAATGAGGCTGGCAGCGGACTGGCCGGAGTAGAGTCACAGATTCTACAGAATCAAAAGATATTCAACCCTCTCCTCTCCACATTGAAAGCTCAGTCTGCTCAAGGTTTAAGCCAAAACATTTCACCCTTCTGAAGGACAGCAGTGGAGTCTCTGTTCTGTAAACACAGACATCCTGTTGCCAACATGCAACCTCCTGGATGGACGGAATACTGGAGTTGAGTCTCTGGCAAAATTATGGGCCTCACTGTTGGTGTAACAATGCGTGGAGACGAAATTTAATAATCTCTAGTCAGCCCTGTGAGGCCAGATTAGGAAGGGATTTTGCCAGAGATTCTTTACACTTACCGGGTAAACTGCTAAATTACAATAGGGAAACGGATTTCCCGCAATCTTCCTGTCATCTGTGAACCAGTGGCAATCTTTAAAACTGTATCTTGATCTGCTGGGTGTTTTTAAGCTTTGGTAGACTCTTAACCTGATCACCTCCCCTCTGTCTCTGCTCTCTCTCCTCTCTCCTCTCAGGGGAAGCTGCAGAATGATGTCACCACTTTCATGTCAGAGAACCAGAGGCTAAAAGGTAAGGGTCCAGCAGGGGGTGCTGTTCCATGTGTGTGCGGCTTGTACATCAGGACCCAGAGGACAGTTTCTGCAGTGCAGGAGGTTATCATTTGTTTGCTTTGCAGATACCGATAATGTTGTGTACTTGACACAGCTGTGTGTGTGTGTGTGTGTGTGTGTGTGTGTGTGTGTGTGTGTGTGTGTGTGTGTGTGTGTGTGTGTGTGTGTGTGTGTTGTGGATACAGAGCAACTGAACGAGCTGAGGCAGGAGTTCTTGAAGCAGGAGGAGCAGCTCAGGGAAGTGAAGAGGAACAGCACCTACCTGGAGAGGAAGCTCGAGTATGAGAGGTGAGGGAGGAGCCATCTGTGCATTCTCACCGGCACATTCACAACTATGAGTTCCCACCTGCACGTTCATCTGTGAAAATACAGCATATGCAATATGCGCCAACATAATCATTTGTCACAATCACTAAAAAATGAGAAAATAATAGTGAAGTCTAATAGAAAAACAAAAGTTCCTGGGCTGTTGTAGGATTTGAATGTTGAAATATGTGTGTATCATTACATTTTAAAGCCCTCTTTATTGTTTAAATACACTAACTATTCTAAACAATTACATACAAATTCATAGAGCCATGAAACGAACAAGCTAGGTATTTCTATTACTCGCCTGTCAAAGTTACAGTGTGTAGGTGCTGCGTTGCCGCAACAATGTCCTCTGTGTGACACCTCCAAAGCAAACATGCATGGAGCTGCTGATGGCAAGTGTTAGCTAAAGTACTGGAAAACTCACAGCAAACTTTGGAAGCCTTTTCTCTCACTGCCTCCGTTTGTTGATGCTCCAGGATGAGCATGGTGTCATTTGCTTAATATCGGCAGCTGAGAAATAATTGGTATTGTTATAAATAGAAATAGCAGTTTGTATTGCTAGAAAGCTGGGTTTTTCGCCTCCTCGGTATGTAAAGTCATAATGTTTCTGAGAGGCACAGTGAGTGAGGATAATTGAGCGCGTCACATGTAATTCTACATAATTCCCCTCCTGCTGCAGCTACAGCTGAGCCCTGAGTTAAATTTGGGGTTCTCGTCTCAAAGGGAAAGAGGACTGCTCCTTTGGTGATGCTTGAGAAGCCCATCATTAGCGGGTAGCTTTTAGCCACAAGGCCGGTTCCTAGTACTGATGGGTCTCTTATTTATATGGCTCTGTGTACGTGTGTGTGTGTGTGCGTGTGTGTGTGCGTGCGTGTGACCATATGTCTGTACACACCCGCAGCTTGCAGTGCGGACGTCAGATTGCCCAGCTCAAAGAAGAGTATGAGGAGAAGAGGAAGACCCTGGAAGGGGAGGTGTCCCGGCTGAAACAGGTAAGAGGGGGTGAGGGGAGCAGAGGGGGTGAGAGGGATGAACAGAAAGGAAATCTGAAGAGTAGGTAGAGTGGGACAGGTTTCAATGGAACACTTTACCTGACTACATGGGCAGACTTCACCTTTCAATTATCAGGAATATCATTCTGAAAAAAATGACCCAGAGAAATGGCTCGGTATACGTTGTGGCCAGCTCCTTAACCATGAAACAGGTCTGGCCCTTGTGTGGAATACCATCATGGAAGGAAGGCTCCACACCTGCAACTCCCCTCGTTTTAGCATCCCTGTCCGGTTGTCCATGTCCAGACCACATTATTTCACCATTAACTAATCAAATCTTTCAGTCCTTGCTCTGCTGTACCATTCGCACATGCACATTTACTCTCTGCTCCACCTACTGGTGTCAGATGTAACTGCAAACCTTTCCCTGAGGTAGTGATGGTATCGCTGCAAGTGACGTTCTGTCGCCATCTAGTGGCAGTCCACATGTGCACAGCCATGTAGGAGCATAATGTCATAACTGAATTTCAATTTTCAGAGCTTCTCCCAGAGCTGATGTGGAGATTTAACACTCCCATAATTCTTACAGGTTGTGCTTTTCCTCCATTAAGCACATACTGATTCATCTCATTCCACAGAGTCAGAACTTGACAGATTTATTTAAAGTCTGTAGGATTCATTTGAAGACCTTTTTTCTCTGAATGTGGAGGGGTGTACTCTGGATTGGTATTAGCACTGATACTGTTGGGGATCAGGTAATTGCAAAGCATGACCGATCAGATTTGATAAGGTTTCATTATAGAAACAGAAACAAAGCAATGTTACAAACTTTCTGGATCATTTATTTTGTGTGCAATTGTGTTTTTCCTCTTTTATGGTCAATAAGTGATTGTAGCCGCCGCATAATGCTACCTTACACACAGAGGGCTGATCCCAGTCAGTTCCACACCTTGAGGTCTACACATCTGAAACTAAAGAAGGGAAAATAGTACATACTCTGTATCGGCCAATGCCCAGATACCAGGGAGAGAGAAACAGGATGGGTCCACCCTACGGTGCAGTGTTGTGTTTTGACTGAAGGGGGCGCTGTGTCCCTCTGCAGACCGTTCTGGAGCATGGGCCGGGCAAAGCAGCAGGGGGACACGCTGATGGGGTTAAAGCTGGAGAAGCTGCGGGAGAGCGCCACACGGTGGCCAACCAGCAGCGGGACAGCCCTGAACTAAAAGGTAGGTTTTTTTTTTTTCTCCCTTTGAAAATGTTCATTGATCATTCTTGAATACAGTAAAATTGCAGAATCAGCAAAACATAGTATCTCTTTTTTGTTCTATTATTCAGTTTGATGCACAAGAGAGAACCTGAATCAACATTGTTCATGTTTCTTCATAGTTCTGTCACTAAAGACACTACGAGACTAAAACTAACTGTCATGTAGTCCTAAGAGTGCTTGTCCCATTTTCAAAATAATTGTCATTTAGGAGATACAAGGTTGACCACATACCAGCAGTCAGCGGTCTGTTTCATTGTGTCTGCCTTGCATTTCTAAGGGTATAACCCTGTTTAGAGCTTGTAGATGAGGGTTGTGAAACTCCAGCCCTGGAAAGTTGCAGTGTCTGCTGGGAATTGATGTGTTTAAATCCGCACACAAGGGAAGCTTTAGAAGCAAAGTGAGTGTATTCATGGAAGCCAATAAATGAGCCCCACAGACACTGAGGGCCGTCGGGACTGGAGTTTCAGGTCCCTGCTGAAAGATCCTCGGCCTGCAGCGAGCACCCAGGTATACTGCAGACCAATGTCCCAGATCATTTTAAGTGAGAACTTTTTGGTGTGACGTCTGTTTTGTTTGCACACAGCTGGCATGGGCAAGCCAGGCAGTGACGCTGGCATGCCTGGCATCGAGGACAGCGAAGTTGGAAAAGTGGAAGAACTGCAGTTTGGTGTGTGTCCTTTTTAAAACTTTTCCCCCTTTTTCCTCACAATTTAGAATGCCCAGTAGTATTCACAAATCATACTCATCCTGGCATCTGCTGTAAATCCAAGTGCGCGCAGATGAGCATGTGCTGTATTGTAAGGTATTTGATGTTAGCTCACACTGCGGTCCACAAAGCCAGCTTTGCACAGATGAGAGTCAGTGGTGGACACTACTGCTGTAATTTGTGCAGACTGTGGGCACCCAGACTGACCAGCAGGGGGTGCTGGTTAGCAATGAAACATGAACATCCCTGCATAAAATCTCTGTACCTAGATAACTCTACATCCAATTGCTAATGGGTTTGTTCATTACCAGACTACCCCACAGCCAGTTACTAATGAGTTTCTTCATTCCCAGGCAACTCTAGAGCCAATTAACATCTTGCCCCACAGGGTGGCTGTGGGCCACAGGTGGCCCTGGCACCTTCAACAATAGGGCTCTAACAGAATTAGCTACCCAGCAGTGCTTCCTTTATTTAGGAAGCAACTTCTGGTTGTTCGTTAAGCCAGGAGTTGCCAGCCCAGAACCTTGAGATTTATAGGGTGTGCTGAGTTTTAGTGCTTTCCCGCTTAATTGATCATTTAACACAATTGATTATGCTGTGAACTTCACCCCGCCTGCTTCCTTGGTTCTGAATTAGTGGATGATTGTGATAATAGTGAAGATGAAAATGAAAAGATGGTAGTGAAATAAAGATGGCACATTATAGTTATGAAGGATCAGGACTGGCAACATGACTTTAAATCAGCCAGCAATAAATCACTCACAACAGAGGAAAAAGTAATATAAAAATCCATGCTTCCCTTCTGTCTGTTCCTCCACAGCGCTGAAAAAGCCGGCCATTACCCAGGGTCAGCAGGGCCATGGCGGAGAGGTTGTGGCCAAGGATGATAGGGCTGGAGCCGGGGCAGGGGCCGGGGCAGGGGACCCCGCCCTCGAGCATCCAGACCTTCAGCAGGACGGCGCTCCGTTGCCGGGGGCGCCGCTGCAGGGGGTGATGGTCCCGGACCGGCTGGTCCTCCCCCACATGCAGATGCAGCAGCAGCCCCCCGCGCAGCCCGTCGCGGATCGGCCCGTGCTCTTCGACGAGGACAGCAAGGCCAGGCTACACGCTGACGAGCTGGGAGAGAGCCAGAGACAGCTGAGGGGTACAGAGCTCTGAGCGTTAACCTTTTACAGCTGCCATTCACTCCTGCCACACCTTCCTTTTCATGTGTTTCAACACTCACTGCTAATGCTTTACACCGTCCCTTTAACATGTGCTATTCACTCCTCATATTTTACACCTCCCCTTTAACATGTACTGTTCGCTCCGAATATTTTACACCTCTCCTTTAACATGTACTATTCGCTCCTAATATTTTACATCTCTCCTTTAAAATATACTATTCGCTCCTAATATTTTACACCTCTCCTTTAAAATGTACCTTTCATTCCTAATATTTTACACCACTCCTTTAAGATTTACTGTTCGCTCCTAATATTTTACTCCTATTTAACATGTACTATTTGCTCCTTCTGCCTGAGGCCTTCTCTTTAAGATTTACTAATTGTGTGCCAGAGACTGTACAGGTAGTGTGTGAGAGAGAGTGCGCGTGCGAGTGTGTGTATATTTGGGCACACGCATGCTCTGCAGGGAGGCCTGGTGTCTCCTGGCGTCTCTTTGGGCTCTCGCTCCCAGCCTCCCTGGCTTCCTGTTTTCATCCTTTTTTTTGTTGGAATGTTTACATAAGAATGAAAGGGAAGGGGAAAGAGGAAGACTTTCTCCTGCACACCGCTGGGTTCTGTCAGCCCACAGCCTCCAGGCCCACAGTGCAGATGACTTTTAAAAACAACAGTGCTGCGTGTCTACACCGGCAGCTCAGCCCCAGTCATGGTAAACTAGTACTCCTGGAAGGAGTGGTAGTAATCTAAAATGCAGCAATGTTAAACCAGTATTCAGTGCCGGTAAAGTGACAATCCTTCATTCAGTCCCAGTAATCCAGTTTTCAGTTAGTCCGTAGTGTTTGTTTGGTGACCTCAAATCTACCTTGCTGTCATGTATTGTAAGGAAAGGTGTTTCTGACTGATAGGTGAGTATGTGTGATATGGCTTGTTTTGATGGGGGTTTCTTACCTATGGTTCCTCTCTCTCTCTCTCTGCCCCCAGCCCCTGATAGTATGAAGGCAGATGGGTTCGAGGTGAAAGGTGTGGGACTGCCGCTGCCCCCCAACCCCGCTCAGGTCCTGCCCAATCCCATGGACCCGCAGCACGCCCGTGACGCCCCGCCCGGCCAGCTGGCCCGGCACCGGCAGAGTGAGTCCAGCTCAAGAGCCCCTCAGACCCCGGGAGGGAAACCCCACATCTACAGTGCCAGAGTCACTTCCTGGTTTCTGCTCCATCTGGGTCTGATTGCACAACATGAGTGATTTATTATTTTATAATCAGATATTATTGTTGAAGGTCAACTGCAGCCAAACTGCAAGAGCTAGCCGTAAAGTGTTTATGCTTTATAGTTAAAATACCCATACGTTCGATGGTGTGTCAGCTTTCAAACTTGTGCAACATCATTTTTAAACTGCAGGATGGGTGAAAGTGGGGCTTTCAGAGGCTCGGCCTGAACATGCGCAGTTTGAATGGTGAAACTCCGAGCCTCTCCAGCACAAGGTCACCTGCATCCATTCAGCCTGATAGTGAATCCAGGTGTGCAGTTACGTTGGCTCAGGTGGAGCAGAAACCAGGCATCGCTCTGTCACTCTGGGGCTGGGAGTGCCCCTGTCCTGGCATTAGATGTGTGGAGAAACGGGCCAAAGAGCCGGAGGGCCACAGTCACAAACTGACATGTGCACAGACAGGACAGGACTCGCCTCTGTGTGAAAGGATTCCAGTCTTCACTGGGGGTGAAACGTGTGCCTTGTGCAAGAGAGACAGGAGGGTTCTCTACCTGATTTAAAAAAAAAAAAAAAAACACACAAAAATAAAAGTTAAACTTCACTCTCACAGACGCCGTGTTCAGAGTACAGAGCAGGACCTGTGTTTATTAAACTTCTCAGAGTGAGTGTGCTGATGATCTGAGGTCAGTTTTGATTTTGAGCTCGTAATGGATTAGGAGAGGACATGTACACAGAGGAACCTGATCCTGGATCAGCTCTCCTATTCCAAGGCACTTAATGAATAAAAGGCCCTGGTATCTCTTGTAAAAGAGGATGTTTTATCTGAGAGGGGCCGTCTGGATAAATAAAGGTGAAACAGAAACAGAACCAGGGCCTTCATTCATATGGGATCACATTGTAGGAGTGCTGAGTTATGCCTTTTAGCTCATGATGGAAAAGGTTCAGATATTGACAGAGGAAACCTGATCCTAGATCAATACTTCTTATCTGAGAAGGTGTATGAATAAGGGTCCAGGTTCCTGAGTAGGGGCATATTCAGACCTGTCTGGTTAAATAAAGATTAGATGAAAACAGGCTGTGCTCCTTGGGGTTCCCTGGACTCTGCACTGGTATATGGCTTAGCTCTCACCAGCAGAGTGCCATAACTGATGTCTCTGGTTCCCTTATAATGTGTGTAATTATTATCTTGGATAACTTCTTACCGCAGAATGGTATAACTCATTTCCAGGGAAGTGCTTTTCCAATACACCAAAGGTCGGTTGCTACTTCGTAGGAATCCCACTGAGTGGGTGTATGAAATGAAACGTAGCCTACGCCAGACTAATCCAGTAGTAGCCCGCAGAAATGTGCCTGCACCAGTCAGATTGTGCAAAGCTTGGGTTACAAAAGCTCAGAAGATTCGAGACTGAGCGTCTGAAGTCGACACAAGGAAATCTTTGCCATGGCTTCTGTTCCACAGGATTCAGCCCATCAGAATACAGGGTTCTTCTCCAAGGTGTTGGGGGGGGCAGGGGTTGTGTTTATTACCTGGATGCAGGTGGTAGTGACAGTTTGTAAGCACTTCACTGCAGCAGACTGATTGCACATCAGACCCGAGTCATGTTGGAGAACAGTCAGCAATGAATGAGTGTGTCTTCCAGTGTCAGTGTGCATGCATAAGTGTGTGTTTTCCTCAGTTTCTGACTGTGTGTGTGTGTATTTCTGAGTGTCTGTTTGTGTGTGTGTGCGCAGTGTTTGTGTGTGTGTGTGTGTGTGTGTGTGTGTGTGTGTATTCAGTGTTTGTGTGTGTGTGTATTCCTTAGTGTCTTTGTCTTTGTCTGTCTGTCTGTCTGTGTTGTGTGTGTGTGTTGTGTGTGTGTGTGTTTGTCTGTGTGTGTGTGTGTTGTGTGTGTTTGTCTGTGTGTGTGTGTGTGTGTGTGTGTGTGTGTGTGTGTGTGTCTGTGTCTGTGTGCGTGCGTGCGTGCGTCTGTCTGCGTGCTCGCGCGCAGAGATTTCTGTCTCTGTTCGTGACAGCTGGTGAGTGCTGTGTAACCCGTGGACGTGTTCCTCCCTCTGCTCTGAGCGCAGGGTGGTGGGGGTGCTGGTTGTTGTGGTGTGATGCTGTAGGACACCTGGGCTGTTTTTCCTGCACGTCTCTGAGCTTCCCTGCTCCCTTGGGGGGCCTTGGGCGCTGCGCTGTATGCATCCAGCTCTGCTCTTCCCTGCACTGCTGTTTCCGTAAGTGCTGACTCACCTGGGCGCTGTGCACCTGGGCACTGACCCACCTGGTGTGGCTACCTGCACCAGTCTGCTATGCCGTCACATCTCTGTATGCATTTCCCTTTTGTGGCCAGACAGATTTGAGCCTTCTTTTCATCAAAGTGGCCAACAGGATGACCTCTGACCAGGGAAAAGATACTCTTTCCTCCTTCTCTCCCTCAAAAAAAAAGTGTGTATGATGGGCATTTGGGGTTGAAGGGGCAGAAAGATCTGTTTTTAGGATGTTATCGCTACTGCACTTCAGCTTCGCTCCATCTCCCCTACAACCCCCCCCCCCTCAGTTTTTTCCCAAACTGCCCCCTCTTCCACCTGCTCATCCATCACCCTCTCTCTCCTGGCTTTGGACTCGACAAGTCCAAACTCTCTCCACTTTCCCCTTTCCACCCATCCATTTTTTTCTTAATTTCCCCTCCACACACTTTGGTTTTCTTCAGTTTGAGTTTCTTTCCTGCATTTTCCATGCCTCCCTCTCTCTATCCACCTTTTTCTCTTTACTCCCTCTGTTCTGTCTTTCTTCCTTTCCTGCTCTCTCCCTCCTCCCTCTTTCTGTCTCTTAATTCTAACTGTCTCTTTCCCCCTCTCCATCTTTGCCTCTCTCTCCATCCTCTCTCTCTCTCTCTCTCTCTCTCTCCATCTCTGTCTGTCTCTGCCCCTCTTGCTCTCATGGGGACCTTCTGTGCTTCCGCAGGCCGTTTCTTTGATGAGAATGAGTCCCCCGTAGATCCGCAGCACGGCTCTAAGCTGGCGGACTACAACGGGGACGACGGGAACGTGGGTGAGTACGAGGCGGACAAGCAGGCCGAGCTGGCCTACAATGAGGAAGAGGATGGTGATGGTGGGGAAGAAGACGTCCAAGGTGAGCTCGGGGGAGCGGAGTGGGGGATTCCCCCCCACCCAAGCCGCGTCAACCCACTACCCCCACCAGCCACCACCCCCACAATCCATTCCCTCCAGCTCCCACCCCCAGCACCCTGAGTTATCCCAAAAATGCCTGTCCAACGCACACCCACCCAGAATACCCCACCCTCTGGTTACGCCCCCAGAGTGGCAGGTGAAGGGCACAGAGGATCAAACAAGTGGGGCGCCTTGGAGATGGAGAAACGCCCCTACCCTCCCGAGCAGGCGTTTAGCACCACTGTCTCCCTGTACATCCATGCAGCGTGTTATTTGGGTGTTCGCCTGCATGGCGTCTTTCTCCCATTGCTATGATAACTCAAGGTTCTGTCAGTCCTCCTCCTCCTCCTCTCCTCGTACCTGCATGGACCATCGTGCCGTGTGCTTGCCCGCAGCTGGGCCTCACTCCACCCACTTCCTGCATCATGCTCCGCCCACTTCTCATGCCCTTGTCCACGTTTGCCTTTTCGTTTCTGCTCCGGCCTCAGCTGAGCTGCTGTTTGTGTGTGATTGAGGGAGGGGCCTTAGTCCTCACCTGCATGTCTGCATATGCTACTCCTGCCATTGCCTCTGCTAACCGTAGCATTGTGACAGTACCTCAGCCACTTGTCTAAGAACATACTTGGTCTGTGTATGTACATGTGTGTTTGTGCATTTGTGTACATCATACAGTGTGTGTGTTGTGTGTGTTTGTGTTGTGTGTGAGTGTGTGTGTGGATGGCTGTTGAGTTCATGCAGGTCGGTCTTCACTGTATCTGTATTCAAACCCGAATGGTGATCTGTGCAGAGCCATAGACCCAGTGCAGGCCAAGCAGCGGCCATGTTAGGCAGGGAACGAAGGGAGCCAGTGACACCTCCCCAACATGCTGTCATTTATCTGTCATTTCTTTTTCCCCTTAATTCAATTGCATATAAAGGTGTCACTTGAAAGCACAGCAGGGCAAGGGTGCTGTCATTTCAGAGGGTTGCCAGGGTTGGGTGGCAGTGTAGCATAGTGGTTAAGGAGCTGGGCTTGTGACAGTAGAGTTTGCAAGTTCAATCCTCTGGTGTGGCGCTGACTTCAAACACTACGGTATTTTGCCTGAATTGGTTGAGTAACTCAGCCAGTTGTATAAATAGTTTGTTGTTAGATGTTTTAAAAAAAAATGTAAGCCTGTTTAAAGAAAAATGCACACTTCATCTTGGGCACAGATGTGATGTAAATTAGGGGCTTTCAGGAGCACACATAGTGGACTGCGCCTCATAGTTAAAGCCTCTTTCAGTATTATTTTATTCTTGATATCAATCCATGTCAGAAGTCCACTGGGAATGGTGCCAGGTGGTATAAAGTAAGGGGGGGGGCATGTTTCTCTGCCTGCTCATCTAATGGTTCTCTTATTTTTAATTTTTTTTTGCTGTCTGTTTTCAGATGACGAGGACCGCGAGCTTCAGGGAGACCGCCCCGCAGATTACGGGAAGCGACACCAGGCTATCGACATCCTGTAAAAACTTCAGCGAGGTCAAAAGCGTGGGATAAAATGAGTGCACAGAAAGTCTTTTGCGAATCAGAACAGAAGGACCGATGCACAAAAAAAAAAAAAAAAAAAATGTTTCTTGGCCTTGGGATATAATTCTGCTGACTTGGGTGGTAGACTTTTTTTTTTTTTTTCTTTTAAAATAAGTGGTCAGTGGAATACTTTTGAAGCACTCCATAGAGTTATGGACAGTTTTCAAGAAATTGATTAGAATACAATTCTATAAAACAGCTGAGAATAGAAGATGCCCTTGTATTCTTGAATATTTCATAAGGAGATAAAGTGGGTCTCAGTCCATCAGTCTGACAAACTTCCAACTCCTGTATGGATATATGTGAAGATACTTTATTTCTATTTTTTTTTCAGAGATAAATTTGAATGTAATCAGATGATAAATGAAGGCTATGTAATATAAACATTCAGCTGTATATTGGTTATGGTTTTTTTAACCGGCAATGAATGCTTTTTGCATTACTTGTTGTTTTGTAAAAACATGTAAAAAAACAAAAACGGCAGCCTGCCACTACTTTTTAGGAGGCAGGGTTCTGAATGCTTTTGGGGACCGAGCATCACTGTTAGCCTGGGCCTGAATACTTTTGGGGACCGAGCATTACTGTTAGCCTGGGCCTGAATGCTTTGGGGACCGAGCATCACTGTTAGCCTGGGCCTGAATGCTTTGTCACTGGCCCAGATACCCTCTTAAGACCTCCCAAGAGTGTCAGTGCTTGTTGACAGCAACGTTACCGAATATCTTCCTTTTTTTTTCTAAACTGGGGTGTCTCCTGCTTTTTCCTTTCTTTGGGAGTCTTTGCTGTTTGATAAATGATTTTGATTTCCACCGTCTTTCCAAAGGAATGGAAATGCTCTCCGTCCTCATCCCAGCTTGTATGGGGGACTCAAGTCGTGCAATTGGTCACAGTGCAGAGACCAGACCCTTGCTCGTGAACATCTAAAGCCAAGGACTGGTCTCGCATCCCTTTAAAACTCCTGGGTTTTCTATGGTTTGGATTACTGAAGTAAATATCCACATTGGACTTCTCGTCACGCAAAGAAGCTGCTGCTGCATGCATTGAACAGTGAATTTAATTAGAGGACCTCAAGAAAACTGTAATGAGGATTCAGGAGTCTTTGTGTGGAAGAAAAAAAGTGACTGTGCGCTTGGATCAGGCACCAGCTCCACTGACCCTGTTCCTCTGCTCATACATAGAGCTCTAAGGCTTTCAATAATGTACATAGGTGACAAAGTTTCCATTTGGTCTTTGGAGCTTGGGGAAACTGTATTCTTCTGCCTACATCTTGGGCAGCTGATGTAAAATGCCCTAAAGTGGGTATGTTTCAGTTTTTCATAGATTTCAAAGCCTGTTTTACAAAAACTGTCTATGAAGGTTGAAGGTCGGCATATTGAATGTACCCTCGTGTTCTCTTTTTAAATATGTAAAATCATGTAGGAAAGATATCTGGGTGACAGGAAAATGATGAAAATGCTCGAAATTCTCATGTACTGTATTTCCAATCAAATTTCTCCAGTCCTATTAAAGACCCAATGCTGTTGAAAAGAAGGTGAGTTCTTTCCGTCCTCGATACTGGAAGGGCGTTGTCAAAATGAATACGATGGTGTCAGTCGTATTTCCCTGGACCTATCATGATGATTTAAAATGAGGTTTCGTGGGCCTGATGATGGGTGGAGCTACAGCGACCTGTCATTCACTGACTTGTTTTAACCAATCAGAACATTTTTATATTCACTACAGAACAATGATTGGTTGAACTCAGTGACTCGGTATAATAGAACAGGTAATTCTTCCCGCTTTGTGGGTTTCATGAAGCCTCCTCCTGCTCCTAATGCAATACCGTGATGTTGGCAGCCCAGATTTGACCAACTCATGCCGGCACAGCAAAGAGTTATATGTCAGAATGACTGTTCCACCTCCTCCTAATCTTAATAAAAAAAATACTGGAAATGTCTCTCTATGTGGCCTGAATGCAATGTAATCATAATTTATTAAAGGAAGGAATTCAGTTGTTGTGTGTTGTGAGGTTTTGAGTGTTGCATGGTTGCTTGTTCAACAGAGGGAAGGGGAGACCTGCTGTGGGCCTCATTTATTAAAAGGACAGAAATAAATGTAGGACTGTGGGTTCCATCCACACAGGGCCTTAATAATATAATTGGGGTATTTAATATATAACAGATCAACCCGTCATCCCCCATGTTACCTTTGTAGATTTCCATCAGTACAAGGTTCTCCAAGCCACACTCCACCATCAGCCTTTTCTTACAGTCTAGTTACAGCACATGACCTTGGGTGGGTAGAATGATAAATAGATATAAATTGTGAATTCAGCAATGTTGAATTGTGAATTCATGTTAATAGTTTGGGCATCTTACAGGGGTGGGATGCAAATATGAGACCATTTGTAGCTCAAAATAAAGCCTGCATGCATTTTCCAGGAAAGCCTACTTGATTCAAAGATTGAAACCTGGAATAAAACAGACTAATTATTTTGACATGGGTCTTCAGTCTCCTGTTTGGTAAAAGGGTGCTGTCTTGCAGTACATCACCCTACATGAGATATTGTTTCAAATGATGATTGTGGTAATCTTAAAGTGAATTTCTTTGGCATCTTCCTAAGGAAGGATTTGAATGAGAGATTAACAGCAGACAAAGTGGTGGTGAAAGACCCCTCAACAGCTGATCTTCACTGGAAACTCAAACTCCTCTTTTAGCCTTGAAACATGATGAGGGCCTTGAGTGAAACCTGAGCCCTGTGACTGTCGGGTCTCAACGTCTCCTCTTCTTTCAAGAAGATAAACGGGTTAAGAGCAATCGGTACTGCCCCATCAAAACAATCACTCTGTTCACCTGAGCACCACGTGCCTGGAATAAAACACATGTGTTTACGTAATACTTGTATTCATACACTGTGTATAAGCAGAGAAAAAGCTGCTTTTGTCTGTGTACATTCATGAGGTCGCAATTGAAAGTGTCCATGTTGTCGTCCTATGGCCTAAGCAGCAAGGAAGTGATGGAGCAGAATTAAAGGAACATCACAAAGCTCTGAGTACAAAATAAGGTACTTTTTAATACGGTGTATTTTTGCATGTGAAAAACAATGCAGCTGTTCAGTATGTTTAGGTTGCAATTACCGTTACCCTCAACCCCATGTGAGCGACTGGGACAGTCCTGTTGGATTTAGACCAAACTGGGCAACTTTTTTGTAGATCTTGACATACAATTTAACATGAATAACAGAAGCAGGTAAGTCAGTTTTCTGTTTCCCTCAGCACATATCACTAATCCCCGAGATATCCTTCACACAGAGGACACCTTCAGAGATGTCAAGAGTATTGTTGCCTTGCATTAATTCACCTGTAGCGATTCCAACTGCCTGCAGATCCCGACCTATATGTGAAGTTAATTCTGCTGTGGGTCTTCAGTCACCAGTTTAAAAAAACGTCTCTTCAGGGATACTGCAGCAGCTACTCCACGATACTCTTGAGCCTTGCACCTCTCTAGAGTTCGATATTTTTTTCTTACTGAATCACATATGTTTTGCCAACTGTATTGTCCTTTGTTCCTCTCAAAATACCATCTGGTATACGTATCCACACTCTCAGCCTACCCATTTCTATACAGTGTTGCAATCATTAACTGCTCTATGTAAACTCGGGGATCTGGCGATAACCCTGGACTATATAACGTGCGGGGTTGTCGTGGCATTATCTTAAGTAGCTACTGTGCTAAAAGAGGGAAATGACACCTGATTTTACTTTGAGTTTTATCGCACCAAGCCCCAATATCATCAGTTGAGTTGCAGTGCTGAGACTCCCGCCAGCTTCCACCTGATCTCCACCGTATTATCCTTCCTTTTTGATTGCTGCTGTCGAGCTCCACTATCACTGTGCGCCCGCAAGTCTTTCAGGAATACTGGTTGTGTTTTATCTTCTCGCTATAAAATTGTACCTAAAATATTCGCGGTTTTCATGTGGACCAAGTCTGGTGTTGGCACATGCTACCTTTGCCATGTTTCAAACAAAAAAAATCAGTTTTCACAACAAAATTCATCTAAATCGGATGGCAGAAAGGAACGGAGGCAAGTACAAGAGGAAATCGCCTGTCACGTTCAGGGCTATTGTCAATATCATCTTATGAAAACGTGAACTCTGAAAGGTGGTCACGTGTAAACCAGACTGTCTTGTATAAACTGTGGAATTTTATGATTGTGATTATTTTCATTGCATTATATTGGTGATGTAAATAGTGTTCCGAGCTGAAACGTGTTCTCTCGTTACAAGTACATATGTTAAAACAACGTCTAATCCACGCATGTGGACTGCAGCCCTCCTCTTCGCACAAAGTGTGAACGGCGGGTAAGAATGCCACAAAAACGGAGGTTGTTTTGTTTAAAGAACTGGTAGGGGGTGTGGAGTAGTGGTGGATATGCGCCTGCGCACATGTTCGGTTCATCCGGGTCCCTGCCATTGAGAGTGTCTGTAAGGAGGCGGGAAATGGCGTCCGCAGGAGCAGTGCAAGAGCGAATAGACTGGCGCTGAGTACAGCTAACCAGCGACGGCTAGGAACAGCGGTTGCCCCTGCCACGGGCACCAGGAGCCAGGCAAACACAGCCACCCCGGCTAAGAGACATTGAGGAACTCGACGAGTAAGTGAAAACAGACATTATCGTGGGTTTTCCGAACGGTGGATTGTGGGTGTCTTATATATAAATATTTACCCAACTCAAACTATATCTAACGTTAGAAAGCCAACTGCTGCTGCCACAGCACATCCCATAGGCGCTCTTGTTTTGAAATCTCGGCTTCTTTCAGATAATGACTGGGAACTCTTAGAACGTGTTGTTTGTTTTATCAAGCCTGTCAATGCTTTCTAAGTAACAAGCTCGCTAACTTAGGTAGCGAGCTAGCTACTTAATTAGCTTATCAGCTTCCTTTTAATTAGCTAGCTACATTGCCGTAGTGTTTAGTTAGCAGGTTTGCTCAATTGTGGTACTGCTAACTTGCGTGTTAGCTAGTTAGCTGATCAGCCAGCAAGGTAGCAAAACAAGTTGGCTGTGACTGGCTGGTTTGCTAACACTGTTAGCTAGCTCGCTAACTAATGTTACCTGGAGCTGAGCTTGTCGCTTTTTGAGAGCTTGATCTTACATAACCTACATTTTCTAACGTGACACCTTTTTCTGAAATCAAAACCCATATTAACAGATGATGCTTTTTATTTAAAAATGCCTGTGCGAGTGATCCTAGAAATTTTAGCGGGTTTTTAAGGCCAAGGCCTGTTTACTCATCTCCCGCCTCGGACTTGAGTGTGAATGAACATCCGAATTCCCCATCCCCATTTCCGTCCACTCAGTACAAGGGGTGGGGTCTAGCACTACTGTCCTATTGAAAACAAACAAGCGAGCGTACACTCACAGTACAGAGTACTCTAGTTAGAGCGCTTTGGGTTAGCAGGCTAAATCTTCTGCACATATTGTTCTCTAGTTATGCAAAAAAAAAAAAAAAAAAAACTCAGCGAGATATGTTTGCATCCACAGACTGCTCACATCGGGTTATTGTTGGAATATCAGCGGGGTAACTAGTTAATTTAGTTGACAAGTTTTCAGTAGTGACAGAAGGTTAAGCTAATGCCAGTAAGCAGTCAATCCACTGGTCTCATATTCTTCGTGCTGCTACAGGGGGGCGTTGCTCTTCGTCGAGTGCCTGCTTGCACGGAGCTCTGAGTGTGGCTGCATGAAGGTAACTTTGGTGTTCCTCGCAAGAAGGCATATCTAGCTAGTTAGCGACAAATGTTGCGAAATCTGCCATATTTCAACCATTGCTAACTTTGGAGCCCTACAGGTTGTGAAAGTCGTTCGTGATGTTTCCAACGTTGGAGAACTACTTCAATGACTGATGTTTTCTTACCGTTGTTAGTAAAACGTAAAGGCGTAACTTTCTCGCTACTTTGTTAATTAGTGTAGCTTGCCGCATAACCGTAGGAGCGCAGCGATATCACAGCTGGCTCGCAAGTTACATAAATGTAACCTTGCTTAATTTGCGGCCACCGTTCATGTACCGGATACAGTAACTTCCAGTTACTGGCAAAATACAAAATAGTTGTTAGGCATTTTAAAGACTCATAAGGTTGGTATCGGTTTAAGACACACGTTCACTTCTGTTCTTCGAGTAAACCTAAAACTGGTTTATAATTCCTTTGTTCCAAAAACTGAGTTTGAGGAAAGCCGTGGATTTTGTTATTTGATCATAACTTTGCGATACTACACGTGCCCAAATTAGAGCGTACACATTGACAAATCGGGAATTGTTCTCTAAGTATTGTTTCAGAGAACAATAACTCCTGCACCACTCAATATGATTAAACTTACTTTCATAAATGAGACACTGAAATGCTCCTGTCTTTTAGTGGCTTGTACTCTAAAGGGGTTACGTAGTACAGTAGGCCTATACTAGGACTCCACAAAGATTTTGTCATGCAGTGCTAGCTCTAATGGCGTGTAAACTTTGAAACTGTAAACTAGAAACTCTTGTCTAAGTGCTCCGTGTTATTGCTGCTATCAGAAATGTCCGTTTTAGTGCGTCTGTGTTTTCATACAAACAGTTGTAATTGTTTGAAGGTTCAATATTAAAGGATACGTGTAGTGACTGTGTAGGGTGTTGTCGTGTGGTGTTCAATACAAGTTTCTAATGTTAAGACAGTCAAAAGCTGAGTTGGATGAGCTGAATTTCAATGGGACTAGCAGTTCTCTAGTGATCTTCCGTATTCTACTTAACTTTGTATAACATCTTTGTTCTCACGTTACTGGTAGCTCAGCCATGAAGCACTGACTCTGGAATCCTATGGCTCAGTCTGTAAAGTTAACAAGCAATTTAGTGCAACTATTGAGACAAATTCGACTCATCCTAAGCAGGCTTTCAGCGATTAGCCTAACAATGAGACTAATCAACAAAGCATTATCAACTTATCAGCCCTAAAGAAATCTGCTCTGTCAGATGCAATGTTCTGTGTGGTAGTTATTCAGAATTGATTCTGCTTATTTTCATGGGCTCTGGATTTTGTATCCTTTGACCAGTTTGTAAGTCAATAGAATTTTTAATTTCAACTGCAAGTTTCAACACTGTATGAGGACTGCTTGCTTGCATTTGGCTGTGTTGAGTGATGGGGGAAGCGTCCTTGAATTGTGGTTTGTCCCCTCAGGGTCCTGATAATTAAGACATGAACAACTGGCCAGATTGCCTTTTGAAAAGCAGGACCTTGGACCTTAAAGTTGCTGTAGGTCTTCAAGTCAAATACATTGACTGCCTCCATGGACACTAACAGTTAGAACCAGTCATGTATAGTTTCATTCAAGCCTCACGATCACTGTGTGGTAGTGCCTGTTTGATGTAATCACAGATCTTAGTAGACAAAGTGTCCTTGCGCAGCTCCTTATCAGAATGGGCTTTGCAGTGATTATAATACAGTCTCACTGCCCAACCTGTGCTGATTGAAAAGGGGATTTTTTTAATCAGCACAGATTGTCTTTTAATATACTGGTTGATCATTTTATTTTACACAAGAAAGTACCATCCTCTCGGACAGCGTGCTCTTAATTCTTAAACAGTACTGTGTTCACCGTTAATGTATCAGCACAGGCCAACTGCATTCACCTCTTAATAAAGAGACAAGCTGTGGCCGATCTAAGTAATGATGATTCGCACAAGTCAGTGACTCAGTTCAGACAGCACTGTAACATGTAATGTTGTTTTGCATTTGTGCGGGATTCCTTGCATCTAGTCTGTGTTTGGGGTGGTGTACCTAGAGGTATGATTTGCATAAGGAGTCCTGAACCAGAACTGAAAAAGTCAAGTACTGGAGGGCTGCAGTGTCTAGAATTTTTATTGTGGTTTGGTTTCAGTGAGCAGCCACTTTGGTCTTGGTGGCCAGGTGTCAGTGATTTAAATTAATCCTTTAAGTGCTGAAACAAACCAAAGATCTCCAGATCTCCAGGACTGCAGTATGTGTCCCCTGGTCTAATCAATAACAATAGAAACTCTCAATAGTTCTCCTAACAAAAATGGCCAGAACAAAATAAAATGATAAGCAAAAGAAGGTCTGGGAAAGGTGATGTATTGTACAGAAAGCCAGAATAGACTAAAATACTGTTCTAATGAGATCCTGTTTACAAGTGGTTTGGTGATTGGTTAGTCTGTGGTTGGAAACTACACAGTCTACTTTAAACAAGCAAATTGTATTGTTTAGTAAAAGCCAATAACAGATTGGTGTTCTTAATGTAGATGTTATTTTGTCATCACTTTCAAAGTTACGAGCATGTCAGAGTTCCAAAACGACCTCTGTTCCCACTGCGTTATCTCTGAGGTTGTGCTGTGATTTGTGGATGTAATTTACAGCTGGATGATTTAGGTAGCGTGCCACTTATCTGTATCTCACAAAGCCATTTTCCTCTCCCCATCCACAACCCACTCACCAGTAATCTTTTCTGGTAAGATACCGCAACTTAATGTTAGGACATGATAGGATATCCGCAAATTAAAATATGTAATGCTGGGGAACAGTTAACCGTTACCCATGCTCCTTTATGTGTGGGAGGCCCCTGTTTACCTTTGTGTTTGTGTCCCTTCAGCTACTTTGTCTCTCTTCTCCTCTCCATGCTGCTGACCCTCAGACCTTTTCCTCTCTCTCTGGACATTTGCAGGAAGTGATCATTTGCGATCACCACCACCCCAACTAACTCTCACTCTCTCACTCACACACACTCACTCTCTCTATGGCTGCACTCATTGTGCACCTAAACACCAGCAGAGTTTCATATCAGCCCCTGTGAGATGTTATTTTTGTATGATAAACCATCAATCTTTTGGTTGTTTTTAGCTTTTATATGCAGTTGCTCAGTGGGGGGAACAAGAAAAGAACTCTTCACAAGTAGATATTACAGCTAAACTTTCCAGATGGTTTCAGTTTTTTATCACAGACTATACGGAGGCGTAGAAAAACAAACCCATTTCACCTGGGAATTGGCATGGCTTTACTGAAGCGGTACCCTAAGCAGGCTGAATTTCTGAATTAATAAGTGATTAAAGGATGCAAGGCTTAGAAACAATAAGCATTCAACCGTTCTTTAATGTTGGGGGGGGTTTATAGATGGGTCCCCCTGAGAAATCTGGAGGGGGGGGGGGGGCAATTCTCTCAGGGAAGCATATCTGCCTGCTCACAGAACTTTGGTTTAGTTTGTCATTAGTATTTAGCCTCAGTCCTCTGTGTGTTTTTCCTCAGATCCAGCATGGTGTTGCCCCTGAGATTTGTGCATATATTTTTTTCATGGAAGACAATTGCAGGGTGCGTTTTCTTTTACTATCATTTGGCTGTAATTAACCAAGGGGAAGTGGGGGTGGGGATGTAGTTACAGTACTGCTCTCGTGTGTGTGTGTGTGTGTGTGTGTGTGTGTGTGTGTGTGTGTGTGTGTGTGTGTGTGTGTGTGTGTGTGTGTGTGTGTGTGTGTGTGTGTGTTGTGGAGATGTGAGAGCACCTTCAGTGCATATGTAAGTGCATCTGGTTGTAATTTTAAGGGGAAAAAAAATCTAATCCGGGGGTGGTGATACAGGGGGGAAAAATGGACAGTCTGTCCTGTATAGTGTTGCATGAGGAGCTCAATAATGCTATGTTTCCTGCATATACATATTCATGCATTTCCTGTAGGATTTCAAGAAAATGCATTCATGGAAGTAATGGAAAAAAGTGTAGTTGTGTGTATGCTTGCGTGCCGTTTTATGCATGGGTGTGCTTGCAGTTGTGTGTATGTGTGCATGTGAAGTTGTATACATACGTGCATGCATGTGCGTCCAGTTGTGTGTGTACAGATGTGTGCATCGGCGTGGAGTTGTGCTTGTGCATTTGTGTGTGTTTGTGTATGCATGGGTTTGCATGTGTAAGGAGGTGCGTGTGTTTGTGTGTATGTGTGTGCCTAGTGGAGTGGTGGATGACTCATTCTCTGTGATGGTAAAAATAGGAAGCAGGCAGACTGAACCAGTAAATCTGTTGCTCCTACAGTCTAATGTGAAGCACACAGACAGAGCTGCCCGTAGGCTGCACTGTCACAGGGCTGTGCTGGTATGGCCTATCCATTCATGCACGCATTCATTCATTCATTCATTCATTCATTCATTCATTCATTCAGCCGATGTCTCATTCATTGTTGCATTAATTTTCTGTTTACCTGGACAGGCCTAAAACAGTGAAACCTCAATGTTAGTCATATCATTGCTTGAGGTGTGTGTCTGTGTGTGTGCGCGTGCCTGTGTGTTTTTATCCATCCTTTGTCTGGATGGTTGGTTTTGATTGGGTACTACTTATTGACCATGCCTTCCCCCATCAAAGCATTCACCCCCCAGTGCACATCGTTTCATTGCTCACTCTGGCTGCCGTCTCACTGCCTTTGAAGCCGTCAGTCATTACAACCCGCCGAGTGTGTGTCACTGTGCTGTCAGTACTGCCTTAATAGTGCCCAGAACCTGCCCCCTGCAGACAAAGCCAAAAACGAAGGCTTTGGCTCTGTTGGTCCTCACCTCCCTCAGCGATGGGTAACCATGTGAGGCTACTCCACAATCTCTGTGCATGAGGATGTGGTGGACAGTTGGGGTGTGTTTGTGTGCGTGTGTGGAGTTTGAGTGTCCTTGGCTGCGTGCGTGTGTGCGGAGTTTGGCTGCGTGCACATGTGGGGAGTTTGGGCGCGATGCGTGCTGGGGCTGTCCCCGCTGTGAGGATGCGGTGAGATTGGGGAGGATGACGCAACAGCACGGCGGTGGCGGTAAATGCCTGCTGACGGAGCGCGGTGACATTGCCACGGTGACAGCGTTATGGCGGCTCGGCTGTGCCTGGATGTGCGCTACAGATCTGCCTCTCTGAGGAGGCAGAGGCGGGGAGGGAGGGAGATGGTGGGGGGGGTAAAGAGCAGAGATCGAGAAGAAGGATGAGGAAAAAGACAGTCGGGAGAAGGGGGATGTATAGGGACAGGGAAGGGAGTGGAGAAGGAGTAGCCTCTCAGTAAAAAAAAGGATCTAAATAGGGTATATGGGCTCAGGGCTGGTGAGGTAATAAAGAGATAGTGATCAGATAGTGTGTGTGTGGGGTGGACTGTATGTATGTATGTATTTATTTATTTATTTTTTAACGTGATGGTGGTGGGTTGGGGGAGCGGCACTATGTAGAGTCTTTATGTGATTCTATTGTAAGACTCCAAGTGCTCAGATCTCGGTGCACTTTTTCCATCCAGCAGCAATCCCCACACCAGGGACCTGCAGCTTAGACACAGGACAGAGTCTGAGGGACACACACCACCTCTGGCTTTTGAATCCAGTGGTCTGCTGTTCCTCATAGCTGGTTTGGGCCGACAGTCGGACAGGCCGCCGCCTTCTCCTCAGACCCGACGTCGCTGGGTTGGTGTGATCGGTTACCGAATATTGCTTGCCTCCTGGAAGCGTGTGGGTTCATTCGCTGTGAGCTGGCATGCATTGCTGGGGTGGTTGTACTAATTTGATTTACTTTTCCCCCCCTCTGGCCAAAACAATGTGTTCCCACTTTGGAGAGTCTTTCTGTTTTGAATTTCTGTATTTTTTTTTTTTTTTTTTTTTTTTTGCTGAGGCCAGTGAAGCTAACCTGTATGGTTCCAGGAGAGGGAGAAAACAACTTGTAGAAATTATGAGCAGAGCTCTTTAAACCTGTGCTGTACATAAAGAACAGGTCTCTCAGTCTATGTAATCTTTAAAAATCTGAACTGAGCACACCCAGATTGTGTCTGTCTTGCTATGTGCAATTTTATGTTTGTTTTTCTCAGAATGTTTGGTAACCTCGGACGGTTTAAAATCAGGATGCAGTGGCGTTTGTCAGCAGCTGACGAAGTGTGAGTTGAGAGTTAGACTAAATAAACACCAGATCACATAAGGATCCAGTCAACAGGTGCTTTATAAAGGCTCTGTGAAGCTATACATGCTAGCGGTATTTTTATACACCGTTCCTGGACAAGGGCAGGTGAGGAGGGCCATATCCGTTCCTGGGTTTCATTCCAGGTTCTGCACTTAATTATTTAACAAGGTCTGACATTTTGGCATAATTAATTGTTAAGCTCCAGAATTACAGCTGAAGTCTGTTGTTCTGTCACTCTATAAAATGGTTTATTGTGGCTTAATCTATGAGTCTATCGGTGTTGATGTACACAGCTAATTAACTTAATTGAGCTTAGGGGCATTTGTTGAACAGCAGAAACTTTAAAGCACACTAGCCCTCTAGGAGTGGAGTTGTACTCCCCTACACTACATCATGTGGCTTTTTTCCCCAGAATGCTTTTCTTTTACATTGTGTACATCCAGCCAATCAAAGGCTAGGTGTCAGCAGGGAGTATGGGCAGAAGCTCAGATTGGTCTAATGTGACTATGTTCCCTAAAACTGTGTTTCCCTGCTGACTTCAACAAACAAATAAGATCCTTGAATATGGATCTTTTTATACGACCTGTTGAGGCTTGTGTAATTTTTGCTTACATGCTTGTTTTGTGCTGTACCTGTTGCTCAATTACAAAATGGTTATGAAATGGAAGTATAGTATCACAGATTAAACGTTGACAGCTTTCAGTCCACATTTTCTCATTTTTGCCTTTAATAGTGATCCCAGAATGTCATTGCTGGAATAAGAATTGGCAGGTAAGAGCTGAAATAGTGCATTTTGGTTCATTCCAGTATTAATATGTTCTGGCCACTGCCATCTTCTACTCATTTCTAGTGGGATATGGTTTTCTATTTTTTTTTTTATTCTTTTTTTGACCTGCCACTCTCAAAGTGCCATTGTTCTGTGCTCTTCCTCCAAGTCGCTCTCCCTGCTTCTTTGTTGTTGTGACTCCACAGGAAACCGCTCGCTGGAAACAGCTGCCGGAAAATTCCGTTGTCGAATGGTCATTTTTCATTGGCTGTTGGCAGTCCACTTAATTGCTGCTCCTGAAACCAGAGATGCCGTTTCGTTTGGCAATTCTGGCAGACGCTTTTGTAACTTTTTCTAGAAACTGATTTGCAGGTAGAGCAATTGTTGTATGCCCCTGCATGCATGTTCTGCTAAAGGCAAGGAAAGACATTAGACATTCTATGTCAAAATGTTTCTGTTCGATATCTGTGGGAAATACGGAGCAATTCTACAGCATTTAGAAAATTTGGAAGGAAAAAAAAAAAAGTGGCATTTTGCCAAACAAGAAAATGCTGTGGATGCCAGAAGGATGTAAAATTAGTGAGGATGGCAGTTAAAGTAGCGGTGGCTGATTATTTTAAACCCTTCGCTCTGTTTGAAGGATGGATGAAAATTTATGCTAGTGGAAACTCTGTGCAAAGTCTCTAAGTAAAGACAGTCTTTCTTTGGAAGCACCATACAGGACTCTATAACTGTATCTCCTGCACTAAGTTAAGATTACTTCTCCTCCTCCCCCCTTCCCCCAGTTCTGAAAATCCACTGCGATCTGGTTTTGCTCTTTGGTCATCATTGGCTCATCTGACAGGGTCAAAGATCAGTTTTCCTGAAATAGTTGTTTCTGACTTTTTTTTTTTTTGGGGGCGTGGGACACGAAAGTTCAGCAGGAAGTGGGTTGGGGGCAGAGGGTTAGAAATGTCTTATACATTTCAACAAAAAGGCTAAACACCCTAAAACTACAACTCGAGGATAAATCATTTAACAAGGTCAAAAATAAATTGAAAATGAGTGAGAACAGATTTTAAAATGCTGACTCCCCACAACATTATTGTGATTAACAAAGATTATTGGCATCCATGTTATTTGTCACTTTCATACTCCTCCTCATCTTTTCAAATGAAACTTTTTGTCATGATTGTCATAATCGCAACCTTCTTTGTCTTATGGAAAAATGGAAAGGAAAATATGTTGGATAGCTTTGTGGCTAACAGCGTCCCCGCACATAGCCAGTTCCCTTAGCAGCAGGGTGAGGTACGCTCAGTTTTCTGTGAGTGGCGGGACATGGGGGGGGATACAGGAGAGTCCTGTCTGGCCAAGTGCCCAACAGGTCTTGGGCATGTGAGAGCACAATTCAGCCTGCACATTGTTGCGTAAGGTTTGTGTCTGTGTGTGTGTGTGTGTGTGTGTGTCTGTGTGAGAGAGAAGGAGAGTAAAACAATGTGGTTACTTTCAGGAAAAAATTTTTTCCCTCTTGTGAGTGATGACAATACTGGAGAAACCAGAGACTGTTTTGGTACACAGCAGGCTCGCATCTACATTTAATTAATTTTTTTTTTGTTCCATAAACGAGGGCGGGGGGATGTCTTTGTGTCCTCGCTTGCCTCCCACCGTGATTTTTAAATAAAATCAATAGGTGATTAACATTTCAAATGAACGCGTTGCATCATTGCGGAGGAGTCGTGGCTCAGTCCGTGCTGGGCCCAACACCCGTCCTCTGCTTTCCTGCTAAGTGCTTTTATGCTCAGCCTTTCACGTTTTTTAAAAGGCTTAAAATGAGCAGCCATAATTCAAATCCCTTTCTGACACAGTTTGCTCAAGCTTTTTTTTTTTTTTTTTTTTTTTATCACCCAAAGTAAAGCTTTTGACCCAATCCTGTTTTTTTTTTTTTCTTCCCCCTCCCCACTATCGATGACCAGCAGCGTAGAGTGGAGCAATGTTTCTGTGATCCGGCCATATCCGCCTTTTCCCCACAGCGCTGTTGCTAATGCCGCGCCTCACAATCGGCCTGGTAACTACACTCATTTTTAGTTTGTTCTATTTTAGGAACAGCATAACTCAAGCAGCAGTAGATCTGGATTATAGGGGAGATGCTGGGAGGAGAAGCTAAAATGGTGCTGGAGTCTTGATTTAATGACCAAACCAGTTCACGCTTCCGCCCCGATCTGCCCGGAAGAAGGATGTTCCAAAATTTTGGAGACCTACAACTAAGGGCTTTTTAATGTTGGTGGTAATTGGCTACTAGGTATGTGGCTTTTCCTGAGGTGGCCATGAGTCGTTTTCTGTAAATTTGTGTTTTCTATTGAATTTGCACTGCTGTGGAGATTGCACTGTGCTTGGAGGGGGGGGCAGTTTGATGAGATGTCTGCACACACTGCTATAATAGAGAGAATGCATTTGGTGAGAGCATGCGTTTATACTGCTCTGCTCGGCGGGGGGGATGTATCCTTTGCAGTTCCCTAATACGCTACCTCTGGATGTGGAATTTGGATTTCTCTTGCCATGAAATATCTCCAGGGTGAAAAAAAATAAACATGAGATTTTCTCCCAGATCTTGCCAGTGTAAAAAAATATCTGCTCTAGGTTTTTCAAGTTTTGAAAATTTGGACACAGCAGTCATCTTAAGCAGCATTCTCTGGGTGCAAAGAGGGAAAGTTGGGGAGGGAGAGAGAGAGACTGTGAGGTTCCCTCTGCTGGCTGTATCCTACTGTACCTGACCTCTGTGCCGAAGGGGCTGTACAGTATCTTCTGAACAGCACTATGGAAAACTGTTCCCAAGTCCCTCAACATTCGAGTCAGGGGTTAGTGGGGCTGACCAAATATTTTTAGCCAAAATGTTTGATGAACAACATTCAACAACCAGTCTGTGAGGGAGGCGCATACACTTTTTACATTTTTGGAGGGTGTCGTTGAATATGTCATGTTTAAATTTTCCTCTTAATGTTGCCTGCCACTGTGGATGCTGTAGCTCTGTGTTTGAAGTTGCGAGGGTTGTGAATTGTCACTCAGCTTTTCTACTGATGGCTGATGTATTTAGATTAGACTAGTGCAGGATCCACATCAGCTGTTTGGTTTGAATTAACTTGTAACTGTTCTCTCCTTCCCTTCCCCCTATCCCCCCCCTCTATTTACTCTGAACTCTGCATCTCTCTCTTCCAATTACACTCTGTCTCCCTCTCTTTCTTCAACCTCTGTCCTTATTCTGTCTCTCTCCCCCTGTTTTTTTCTCCCTCACCCAACCCCCTTCTCCTTTTTTTGTGATTGAATTGAATCCCCCCCTCCTACTCCTACACCTCCCTTTCCCTCCTTCCTTCCCTCACTTTTCCTCTCCCCCCCTCCCCAGTCGTACATGTGACGATCAGGAAGATGAGGCTGAGAATGCGCAAGGCTTCTCAGCAGCAGCCAAGCCCCGCCCACGCGCCCCGCCCATCCCGGACCAAGCGGAAACACTCGGAGGTAGAGGAGTGCACGCCCCTGGGCAGAGCCAAAATGGAAAAGCCCCAAACGGGTCTCTTCTCCACCATCAAGAAGTTCATCAGAGGAAACGCTGTCAAGGTGTGTGCGTGCGAGCGTGTGAACCTGCACATGTGTATCCATGCCCCTTCACACCCTGGAATTACAGTTGACCTTGCACCTTGTAACATTCCGTAGCTGTTTGATTATTAGAAAATGCTCCATACGGCACATAGCTGAACATTTTTAACAGCGGTTATGTAAGCACTTCCCTCCCCCTTGACCCCGTGCCTCCCTCCCCTGGACCTCAGTGTAGCGACAATCCACATTTAAAGTGTAAATTCGGTGTTTGCCAGGGACCCCGGTATCATGTTCCTCCAGAAATGCGATGTGGAATGCCGCTGCTGGCCTGAGAACTCCCGCCGTGTTCTAAGAATAGCGAGGGGTTCTGGAATGGCTGCATAATGGCAGTAGGTAGGGTCGGCTCAAACAAGTGTGAGGCTCCTCTTTCCTTACCGGCCCTACTCCTCTGACAACGGGTCTGCGTTTTACTGAGAGGCTTTCAGTTAAAAGCCTTTACATCAGTCCAGATAACATAGGTACAGTTTTGGCTTTAAGATTCTGAAGTCTGATTTGTGGAGAGTAAAAATTAAAGATACGCTGAACATGGTTTCATTTTCTACAATTTATATTAGAGATTTTACAGAAAAATTAAGCCAAACTTTGTACACTTGTTTTAAACAAGTAAAGATGTTTAAAACAAGATATGATTTATTTTGAAAGGAATAGTTTTGGTGTTGACCCTACTGCTTACATGACAATGTTTCAATGCAGTAAACTTTATCGCAGAATACCCCACCACTGAAAGCACTGAAGGATATGATGTGTTTTACATGTATTTACAACAATATGAGGCACTTTATATTATTTCACTATGAATACATATAGAAATACCTATGTCCTATATTAATGTATTTCTGCCTACCTCTTAGTTTTCCTTGGATTCTTCATATGAACGGCCTTGTCCATTTTGATAGCTATACTCTGATACCCTGACTGAAATTATTCTCGAAGGAATAAAACTGAGCATAGGGTGGTGATGTAGGAGTTCACGGAAATACTTGGAAAAGCAAGCCCCCCTCATTTGTGCAGTAATTTTAACAGGGTAGCTGCATCGCATGAGTTAAATATGCAAGAGTATATGGCTTGTCATGTGCAAAATCATTTTAGGGGAAAAAGTCAGAGAACGTATATGGCCAAAATGCTCATATTTTTACTGACGTCAGGTTTCAGACTTGAATCATTAAACAACAGCATTCTTAATCTACAGGATGTGTTGTTGGTATATGTATATATATGACTAACGTCAGGATGAGTCAAACACATTCATCATCAACCCTTATGCAAATAGATGTGGTGCAAAAAAAAAACTGAACAGATTTTTCCTTGTATAGCATGCTGTTCAGTAGAGTCCCTTGGGGAAGCCAGTTAAGGATTTCTGCTTATTTTGTACTTCAGTCAGTCTGGCTGAGCGTTTGGTTTGGGGAGGGGGGGAGCGTGTGCTCATCACTGTTATGTTCAGGATTGATGTCCAGTTTCCACTAACATCTTTTGATTAAGAACAGGATGTGGGGGTGTGGTGCGTTTGTGCGCCTTGTGGGTGGGGTGGGGGGTGGGGGGGGTCAAATAGATCACAATTAAATACAGCCCATGAATTCCCACAATTCCCTCTCCTTTACGTGCTGCCTGGCCCCTTATCATTCATCTTTTTCCCATTGCCTGCTTTAGCACTAATTAAGTTATGGCAATAGCATGAGCTGTTTGTTCCTTCGACAGAGAGCAACTGCTTGTACAGTCCTGCAGTGTAATGCAGTTGAGGCTCAGTTTGTGTTAAATAACAGAGTCCCCTCTTAATCTATCCTCCGGAGAAATGAGCTCTTCCTAAGGCAGTCTGGCAGCTTGCTTTGAGAGCCAGTTCCGGTTTTAAACTTGCAGATCACCCCTATGTGCTGTGGACACAAACATCTCTTGTGGTTTAAGGCACTGAACGGGTCTTTAAAGTTGATAAAACAGAGGGAGATGAAGGTCAGTCTGGAGATTGGCTAATTTGGTTAAATATGCCTGTTTGCTTTCCTTTTAATCAGCTGTTAGTCCATTGAATTCATGCTGGAGAATGACTGCTATGTGCTTAAATGTGTTCTCTGGTCTGCAAGTGCAAAGTGTAAATGCTCAGCAGTTAATTTAATAAGTGTCCGTACAATAATGCAAACTCATAACTGCTTCTTACACTGCAGTTGATTTGATATACAGCTCCACATTGGTTGCTAAATTGGTCTTGTTGGTTTGCAAGTAATTGAATTGAAGTGAAATTAGCTAACTTGTTTTGTCCAAATAACAGTCAAGTGCTTATGTTCTGTGCTTTAACACGGAGTCAAATGCACATGAATGGGTAATTGAATCCATTTGGGCAGCAGTAATTGGTTGGATTGAAAAGCAGCATGCACACAAAGCCCTTAGTGGTGCTGAGATTGACACCTCTGGCCCAAGCATTGTGACTGGTGGTGTACTTCCTGCGGGGTCAAAGTGCACCTGTGTGTTGTATCAAGAACATGGTCTCATTTGATATTGATCGTTATACTTGATTGTTCCCCAGTGGGGAAATTATAGTGCTACTAATAGCAGAGTATACATGCATAACAAGGGATGTGCCCCCCTCATGTTACGGTTCAGCACTGAGAGAAATTCACTGTGTACGCAGTGCAGCATGCAGCAGGCCCTCGGTCCGTGAGCTCGGTCATGTGTTACACAGCTCTGCTACTATGAGGAGCACCTTTCAGTGCCTGTGATTTATCTGAGACCCTCAGCCGTGCACTTAAGCTGCGTGTCTGGAGTGCGCTACTTCTGACAGAGGAGCTCAAAACAATGGGGTGGGTGGCTGCTCTCAGTGTAAACTATAAGTTGAAACACAAGTCAGATATGTTAAGACTATTTAAATAAAGTTAAATAATGTGAAATTCAACACACTAAAATCAATCAGCTCTGTTGATAGCCAGCGCCTCTATAAAGAAAAAGAAAGGAAGCAACCTTGGTGCTAAGAACACTGAGTCTGGTTGATTGTTTCTGAGGTACAAAAGTGACAGTTGTTTGAGAAGAGCTCAAAGGACTAAGCTGGCATTGGTCACAGTAAGTTAATTTGCATATACTCATACACAGATATGTGCCTTAGTTCTGTGGAAAGTGTGTCTTTCACTCTCAGTTCAATGAACTGGAATACAGTGTGAGGAGGAGTCAGAGAGTGAAACCAGTAGTGGAACAGTTGAGGTTTTACTGACACCTAAAATGGTTGCTCCATTCCTTTCATTTTGTTTCTGAGGTGATTGTTTGTAGTTGTTTGGGGATCTGATTCTGGGTTCATGTTTTCCACTGTGACCCCGGGCCTCCAGGCGGAGCAGGTGCACCCGGCCAAGCGGAGCCGCATTGACTGTGACCTGGAAAAGAGCCTGATATCCTCCACACCGAACACCGCAGATCTGCCCCACAAAGCCCTGCCCAGGACCCACCGGAGAGGGCCCGTCAATGGAGGTGAGTCTGGAGGGGGCACCCCCTGTATTTATCGGAGAATCATTTGCCATACACTCTCACATGGGTTTTTTTTTATTTATTTTTAATTCATGTCATTCTGTTTCTATGGACATTATTTAGCTTTTTGTAAATTAGTTTTTTAATCCATGTTAAAATTGGGTTTTTGTGAAAAATACATTTATTATAGCTTATTCTTCAATGGTTTCTGTTGATGTGGAACTGGATGACTGAGTAGGGTCCCTTATACTTCTGTACATCCCAGCACACCCTGAATTGCCTGGGTGCTGATGGGAAAGGATTTGTCCCTCATGTTTGTGTGAAATATAATGTGCACTGGAGAAATATGAGTTGTAAAACATTCCTTTACATTTGCATTATGTGTGGACGTTTAGCACACACTCTTATCCAGAGCTGGGTAGCAATGCTCAGCCTCAGGTGGTAAGCCAGTTGAAGTTGTCTGTCTCGTTTCTCTCTAGTGGCCTCTCCTGGCTGGCTGGTTGCCTGCAGGTTTGTGATTGACATATGTTGACTTCTTGCTCCTCTGTCAGCATAGGAAATGACTGGCTCATGTCAGATCTGCAATGTCTTAATGGTGATGCATGTTTTCTCATGAGTCACGTGTATGACTGCTTCCTCCTACATCTGAGGGGGATGTTTGTGGAGGTTTGGGACTGATAACATACAGTTAAATTTGGACAGAGAAAGAAAACCAGTGGTTTAGACAAAGAGCAAAGTGTGCCGGCCAGCTGACTCTGCACCCTGGCTGTTTCCCTCCAGATGCTACGAACCATGACAGGAGCAAAGCAGCAAAGCCCAATGGGAAGCTGGAGGAGACGGTGGAGCCAGTCAGCCCACCCCGCACCACTCTGCTGGGAACCATCTTCTCCCCGTCTTCAACTTCTTCTCACCAGCAAACAAGAATGGTACAGAGTCCTTTCACTCTCACACCGACATACATGCTTATTGCCTAGCACTCTCTCAGTCTCTCTTTTGCGTGCTTGCTTATTGTCTTGCACAGATATACATACACTCATGTACACACATTCTCACTCTTATTCATCATAGAAGACTGACTCCCTCTATCCTTTTCTCTCGCTCCCTCCCTCCCCTGTCTTCTGGTCTCCTCCCTGTCATCTCTCCTGCTCTCTCCTCTTCTTCTCTCCTCCTCTCATTCTGTTTTCCTCACATCCTTCCTCTCCACTTCCCCCCTTCTCATCCTCTCCTCTTCTCCTCCTCTCACTTTCCCTCCCTCCCTCCCTCCCTCCCTCCCATTTCCTTCTGGTCTCCCCTCTGACCATCTCCCCTCCCTTCCTCCCTCTCCTCCTCCTGTTTTCCCCTCTTCCTTCCCCTCCTCACTTTATCCCTGTCTCCTCTCCTCCTCTCTCCCTCTCTCTCCTCCTCTTGTTCTCCCCTCTTCCTTCACCTCCTCACTATCCCTCTCTCCTCCCTCCCTCCCTCCCTCCCTGCAGGAACCTCAGGCTCAGACTCCCCAGGCCAGGCTGTAGAGGCGGAGGAGATCGTGAAGCAGCTGGACATGGAGCAGGTGGAGGAGCCGCCCACCAGCACAGCCACGGCCACAGCAGCCAGCTCCACACAGGGAGTCCCCGCCCAGCCGCTACGTCCCCCACCTGCCCACGACCCCGCCCTGAGGAGGGAGAGATCGTCACCGATGCTGACCTGCCCCCTCTCACAGGTACGTATGGCTCCCCAGCTCCTGGGGGGGGCAGTCAAATTTCCCGTCACGGGTATGCACAGGGGAGAGCCAAGCAAATTCCCCCTCCTAAAATTGCATGCACTGTACAGCCAATCAAATCTTCCTTCCCCTCAGATCCATTCAGGGGAGAGCCAATCAAGTTTCCCCTGATACAAATACATACAGTGTACAGCCAATTAAATCACTCTCACCTGAGTTACAGGAGAGAGCCAATAAAATCCCCCCCTCCCCCTCTCTCCCAGGTGCATACAGGAGAGAGCCAATCAAATTCCCTCTGTACAGTTCTCTATAGGGGAAGGCCAATCAAGAGGGCCCTCACAAGCACATGCAGGGGAGAGAGATTTATGCAGATACTCATGTTTGTGGTGTTTCTCCTGCTGTCTCTGCCCGTCTCTGTGCTGCTCCAGCGCCCGGCTCCACTCCTGACAGCGGGTACTCCGAGGCCCCGCCCACTGCCCCGGCTGAGGGCTCGTATGAGGAAGACTGGGAAGTGTTTGACCCGTGAGTGAAATGCTGATGCACACAAAACTCACTGACACACACACACACACCTTAAGAGTCTTTTGTTTGTCTGGGACCTTTCATTGTCTCCAAACACCCAGCTTATGTTTTCATAAAAAGGAACAGAGGTAGGTGTGTACAAACAACTGAAGGAATTGCTGGTCGAAATGCTATAACTTTTTCTTTTAACATGAAAAAAAATAAATAAATTATGGTCATATGCGCAGAGCTTTACGGTGATCCATGCTGTGCTCTGGACGTGCTCTCTCTGCAGGTACTTCTTCATCAAACACGTGCCGCCCCTGACAGAGGAGCAGCTGACCCGCAAACCGGCGCTCCCACTGAAGACCCGCAGCACCCCCGAGTTCTCCCTCGTTCTGGACCTGGTGAGAGCATGAGAGTACCCCCTCATTTCCTCCCAAACGGGCTGTCTCTTCAGTATACCAGCAGCACAGTGTACCTTCCACTGATGGATACCCATTTCCTCACATCAACTACAATTCATGTAGTCTCTCTGAGAAACTGTGCCCCAGACTTTGGAGGTAGCTGTACCCACATAGATTTCACCTTTTCATGCTTCAGTGGAGTGCTTTTTTTTTTTTTTTTTTTTTTTTATAAAAACGAGTGAGGTTGTACACCTCTACTTGTGCTAAGTATAGGGGCTAATGAGAAACATGCTAACCAGTGAAAGTGCTCCATCTGATTAACCGCAAAGAGATTCTTAAATGGTGATCCATAGCATTGACAGGACTGCTGTTAAAAAAATATTAATGTATAGGTGTCTAAATCTAGAATCAAACTTTTTAATAGGAGAGCACCTCAGTCTCTAACTCAAGCCTAGCTTCTTGCCGACTGCAGTGTGGGGATCTGTTTCGGTATCTAAGTGCACCCACACTGACAGTTCTCATAGGCTACAGTGATGTCACAGTCTCCCCGTGCGTGTGGCTCGTGGGTGTACGCAGCGGTGTATTGTAGCTGTGCTGTCGTCATCAGCCTGCCCGCCCCCCTCTGAAATGACGTTCTTCTCTGCCCGCCCCCAGGATGAAACGCTGGTGCACTGCAGCCTGAATGAGCTGGAGGACGCAGCACTTACATTTCCTGTCCTCTTTCAAGATGTCATATACCAGGTACTGACCGCAGGGCAGCTGCTCGGAAATCAAGATAAAAGGGGAGAGGGATAAAACCTAGAAATAACACTGCAGCTCCAGAACCACAGTCCCAGGAGACCCTGGAAAATGGGGGAAAAAATATTTTCCTCTAAAAATATTTTGCACATACTTGCATAATTTGTTAGTTTGCATGTTTTATATCCCCAGTTTATAAATAGTCTGGTTTACAAATACAACAGTGGAATTGTGAGTATTGTGATTATTAGATATTTATATAATAGTAAATGGGTATAATTATGTAGATAGAAAAATGCTTCAGTGTGCTGGTGTGTTAAATTGACACTGTTGCATCCCATATGTGCTGCTGGGAGCCTTAGAGATTAAGATTGGGAACCTTCTGCATGCCAGTAAATGGGAGTGTTCTGACCACTAGAGGGGGCACATGGTCTCTCTTTGCCTCTGGTGGCTTCTGAGAAGGGAAGCTTCGTGTTCATGGTCAAGATCTGCTTTTTCATTTAAAATATATATATATATTTTTTTTTTTTAATGATGCCAACAATATGCCTTGCATCAACAAAAAAAAAAACTCTTCAGGAAAAAGAAAAACTTTAATCATTAGTATGTTTAACTTTCATGCTGTTAAATAAGCTGATTAGTCACAGTCCTGAAACACTGACCACTTGAGATTGCTATTCATGTGTCACACTCAAAAATGGTATCAAAAAATTAAGGGTTTGTTAAGACACCAATAATTTCTATGTATAACCATGAACTACAAACATGAAGCCACAGCGCCTTCAGTACATTTGTCACCCCTTCATTTTTCACTTGTTGAATTTCATAAATTTTAAGATTTTTAAGAAAATCACCAAGGCACTGTAGTTTAAGATAAACTGAGTTATCTTAAACATAAGAGAACTTTTGGTTAAATGTAAATACATGTGGGATTTAGTGATAGACAGTTGGGTTGGCTCAGGTGTGAGGGTTGACAGGTCTTTGCTTGTCTGCAGGTGTATGTGCGATTGAGGCCGTTCTTCAGAGAGTTCCTGGAACGAATGTCTCAGATTTACGAGGTAGGCAACATGCGGCGGCTAACCAAACTTTTTTTTACACTTTTATCTACCTGTAATTGTGACTGTTAAACATGTTGTATGCATTTCCCCCACAAGAAATTAGCAAGTCACGTCACGTTTTTTTAAAATTATTATTTCTGCAGATTATTCTCTTCACTGCCTCCAAGAAAGTTTATGCAGATAAACTGCTCAACATTCTGGATCCCAAGAAACAGCTGGTTCGGTGAGTCCAAAGGCTTTCGTTGGTTTGGAATGTTATGACCCATCAGCTTTAGTGAGTTCTACTGACTCGCTCTGAATGTAGCAGAATTTACTGATCGACTCCTTTCTATGGCTGACTTTGAAAGACACTTGCGTCCTGTAGTTTAAATAAGTCTGAAGGCCTGCGCGCTGCTCACAGCCTCTGTTTCTTCAGCATTTCCTTGGGTGAAAATGGTAAATTTAGCTTTAGTGCGCCTGCACCTGTCTCTGCCTGTTTCATTCTCCCGAGATCAGCGTATTAAGACCGTTTGATTCTTCGCTTGAACTCCCTAAAGCTGCACTCTTGGAGCTCCTTGATGTCGTTCACACCCGCGGGTGTAAACTTTAACTCTCTGCTGGTAACTGGACTCCTGACCTCTGCTTGCGTGTATATTGTGTTCACCGTGGGCGATACGGTTACTGGAAGCTGGGCTGGCCGTTGGTCGGAGAGCGACACATGAAGGGCCCGGCGGGTGTTCAGGTGTCAACTCTTGTGGTTGTTGTGCATTATTGATCAGGGCCTCCAGCAGGCCTTGATTTCTACCCCTCCCTAACTTCTCCATTGTGATTGCAGTCACAGGTTATTCCGGGAGCACTGCGTCTGCGTTCAGGGAAATTACATCAAGGACCTGAACATCCTCGGAAGGGATCTGTCCAAGACTATAATTATTGACAATTCACCGCAAGCCTTTGCCTACCAGGTGAGCTGTGTAAAGAGCTACATCCTTATTTTTTATTTTTTTAAACCCCCCATACGTGCTAGTAACCCTGCCCACATGAAGGCATTACACCTGATTCACCTGATGACAAGCCTTCACTTCCTTCCTTACTGCACCACAAAATGACATGCTGTCCATGTCATTGGAGGGTTATGAGACCAGCATATTCTTAGTTCATGTGTCCACCAGAGACTGGCCTGACCAGACGTTGCTGCTACAGAGCCATGACACAAGCATAAGTAGCCAGCTTGTGCCCCATCAATCCCTGGCAGAGCTCAGCTAGTTGTTGCCTCGCCAGTGTGGACCGGCAGCCGTAGCCAGGAATGGCGTGACTGGGACTCAAGCCTGAGTGCCGGGTTCACGCTCTGCTTTCAGGATAAACATCATTATAGTATGAGCAACCCGGAGCCCCCACAAGCTACATCCCAATTTAATTCAGCCCTTTGTGTCAGGTATCCCTCGCCCCACCAGAGTCTGGAGCTGCTCACTGGCTCTCAGGAGTGATGGCTGAATGACAGATGATGATACCAAATTTGGTGGGGCTGCCATTAGCTGTTAGTCACTGACTAGTTGCAACCAATCAAAACGTTTTGCTCTCCACAACAAAACAACAGTTGGTTCAAATCTGTGCGTTAATGGTAACATTCCGTAGCTCCACCCATCTCTGATATCATGAGGTGTCAATCTGCCATCACTATGCCCAGTTCTTCATTGGTTAGTAGAAGTACATGATGACATGGGCTCACCATGCCTGGTTTCTTGGGTATAAATAGGTTGATGGTTTTTCCAGCAGAACCCTGTGGCTCTCTGGGACCAGGTTTAGCCACCCCTGCTCTGTGAATATGAGAGCCTGGTTTATCCATTTAACAATCATCATTCATAATCCGGGTCTTCATCCATTATTCATCACTATCCTCAATATTACTTTAATAATTACCGTTTGAAGTCAATATTATAGATGTTAATTACCATTATTAGTCATTGTCATTTTTTTATAAATAGTAATGTGTGTTATTGTTATGAATTATTGATGCTGATATAATGGACCTTCCTCTGTGCTCCTTACAGCTTTCAAACGGTATTCCCATCGAGAGCTGGTTCATGGACAAGAATGACAACGAGCTGCTGAAGCTGGTTCCGTTCCTGGAGAAGCTGGTTGAACTGGTACGCTGACATGCTCCGTTTTTTAATATTATCGGCCTCACTCTGAAGAGAGGGCCAGGCAGACCCACTCACCCACCCCAGCTACCAGCGTTTATCTGATATGTTTCACAATCATCAGCCCTGTAAAAGCCAGGGCCTTGTGTTTTTGATAACGGTTCTCCTTATATATCTGCAATATATAAACTTAAGCTTAAGGTATGCTTGGTATTTAAATAAGAAGTCATAGTTACTGCTTTTCTATGCTGAACCGATGTAATGTTATCTACAATAGAAGTAGATCATCATAATTCAATACTTGGTTAATTCACATTATGCTTGTGTAAATGTATGGACTTGCAAAAGACCACAGTCAGGTAGCTGACACAAGTCAGCCTGAGGAAGACTGAGAAGAGTTGGGAGAGTGTCGTAGGAGCTGAGTGGTAGAAGCTGAGTCACAGGGTCTTGGTCTTTGATTTCTGTGCAAGCAATCAGTAGTTTGCTCCTTCTCAAAAAAAAAAAAAAAAAAAAAGCAAATCAAAAACACTTGAACCACTTACTGATCCCTCCTTTTTTTTTTTTTTTTTTTTTTCTTCTCAATTTGTCACCATTTTTGCACCTTTCATTTCCCTATGCTGGTTGTTTTCTGATTGTAACTGTTCTGTCCCCCTGCCTCTCTGTGTTAACACATGCTTTGGTCTCCTCTCCTGCTGTGCAGAATGAAGACGTGCGGCCCCATGTCAGGGAGCGCTTTCGCCTGCACGACCTGCTGCCCCCGGACTGAGTGTGACCACCCATGCCTGTCCCAGAGAAAACGAAACAAAGACAAAACAAAAAGGAAAAAAAAACAAACAAATCAACAAACATATGGACTTGTAAAAAGTAAAAAGACAAACAAAAAATCTCTTTGGAATACAACTAAAACATTGCCATTACTGTTGAAATTGCAGCATTTTTTGTTTTTAATTTTTTAAACCCCACATCGCTTTTAAAACTATTACTATTAAAAAAAGAAGAAACAGCAAACTGACAAAGTTTTTGAAGTGACTTCCCTGATTATAGAATTTATAAATACAAAATCTATCTCTTCTCTATATATATAAATATATATAAATATACTCGCGTAACTGTAGGAAAAACCAGGAAGGGATCCTTGGTTGGACTGGCGTTTTTATCCCTTTCCCCCCGGAGCGGTCTCTTTTTGCTTAGCAGTGATGGTTCCTAGGAGGCATCTTGTCAGAAGCCAGGGTTCACTTCCTGTTTGAACTGAGCATGTCGCTCCACGGAGAAGTTCGCACACGCTCAGTACGGTGCTCCAGTTGGACTGTTGACACAGGTTGACGACAGACTCTTCATTTCAACAGGAATGGCCAGTAAAAAAAAAAAAATTGTGTATATAAGCTTTCCCCCCCTCCTTTCCCATGTCAGGTTTTTAAAACTTTCTACTTTTAGCCTAGGATTTCATTCATTATGCATTCCCTTTTAGCTTAGATGCTTTGTCCCCTTATATGCGGTTTTAGTATTTTTAAAGGTTTATTCTATGATTGTTTTTTTTAAATGGCTGTTTTTCCTGCTTTGTATGTCTGCTGGCACAATGTACATTTTTTTAATGGGGGTGGTGTGTTGTAGGTCTGTTCATAAAAAGAAAAGAACATACATTTATATAGTTTCTGTAAGATATTTCACAGTAGTTTTGAGACATTCTGTATGAAGGGGAGCAGAGTGGAGGTAGAGTCATGCGTTGTAACGGGTGGGAGAAATTGGCTCTTCAGACCGTAGTGATGGCTTGTTGTCTGTACTGCCCTCAATCAATTTGTACACTGCTAGTATTTTTATCCTTAATTTTAAATTTGCTTAATGTTTATGCCATATTTTTTTATCTTTCTCTCTAAATCTTTTCGACAAGCCAACTGTTTTTGTGCGCATTCTTAATGTCAAAAGGAGCTGTGTAAACTGTCATCTCTCTCTCTCTCGCCCCACCAAAATGTATTAAATTTTCTAACTCCTCCTGTGTGCTGTTTTGGACACTGCCTGTTTATCAAGTCAGTTTAAATACCTCCCCCTTGATTTTTCTTGCTCTATGGTGGTTAAGGAAAGAAGTCATGCCATCTGCAGGGATGGGAGATAATGTCCACCATCTGCGTAATTTAGTGACTTGGGGAAAAGGTTTTTTTTTTTTTTTTTTTTTTTTTTTTTTTTTTTAAAAAGAGTAAAAGAAGCTAATGTAGCATTAGCCAGTTTGCCCATTCCAGTACCTCAGTGGGTAAATGGAAAAAAGCCTTGGTTCTTACTGAAAACAGGAAAAACTAAGCTCTGGTTTGTAGCACCAGCATATCACTGACAGGTTTCATCACTGTGGTTTAATCCTCTGCGTGGTTCATGCTTCACTGTTCAGTCTTTTTTTTTTTTTTTTTTTTTTTTTTTTAAATGTTTTCTCATGCCTTTCTTTTAAATTGAATTTTTTTTTTTCAATTTTTTGATTGCAAGAATTTATTTTGCAGCTACTGTTTTGTATATAGATCCATATATGTTCTATATGGTTTTGGAAAAGGAAGAGTAAAGAAATCACTGCATTTACCCCCCCCCCCAGTTGTCATAAACTATCTTGAGTGTTACCCAATAGCTCCAAAATCAAAAAATATGTTGTTTGTAAAAACACATGTGAACAAAAAAATGTTTTCTTCCATTGCCAGTTTAGACTGCGATGTCATGGTTACCAGGCCTGGAGAATTCATGGCCCAGATTTGCCCCGTTTCTGTTTTCTGCAGCCTAATGTCCTACATAGGTGGTCCCTGCTTTCAATGTATTAACCCCTGTGCTGGGTGGTGGTGCTTGTGCTAATAAAAGTTTGTGGCCTTTTTGAAGAACAAATTTAGGGATCTAAATTGGTAAGGAGCTTGCCAATGATTAGTTTGTGAGTTTAAGTGGCTGTTCCAGTAGCATACGAACAGAGGGACTAATTGAGTTCAGTAGGGTAGGTGTCAGATGGAATCCCTTTAGCTTATTAGCGCAAACACTTCTCAGGATACATTTGGTCCTGTGAGGACCTACATTTGGGTAACCAGAGAAGTCAAATACAGACAGTATTGGGTTAATGACTCTATAGCTCAAAGTGGAGCTCTGCTGGAACAAAAGGGAGGTGCATGGAGGGGAGGGGGGGCTACTCACCTCTGCTCAGAGGTGAATATGGCCCAGGAGTGTTGGCGAGCCATGCAGAGTGTGTGTGTGTGTGTGCATGCGCGCGTTTGTGTGCACATCTTTCAGTGTGTGCTCGTCCATGTGCACTTGTCTGTGTATTTGCGTGAATGTATGCTTGTCTATGTGTTGTGAATCCACCTTGGCTTGTGTGCTTGTCACTGTGCATGTGCCTATGGCTTTGTGTGCATGCGCATACATGCAGCCTACTGTGTGTGTGTGTGTGTGTGTGTGTGCGTTCATGCATGCATCTGTCTGTGTCTGTGTGTACCTGTGTTTGGATGAATGTGTCAGTGCATGCATGCAGTGTTGCCTTCTCTCTCACCCTCCTGATGTCACCCCTCTTTCTGCTGTCTGGTCACCCTTCAAAAGAGACAATCTAAAGCCCAGGTGGGCAGGGCAGAATTGTTAAGCGTTCTCCAGCTGGCAGTCAGTCCCCATCAGTCATGTGTGGAGGGGTAGGGGGTCACTTATGCTGTGAGCAGGGCCATCAGCCAAGGGGGGGGGGGTGAGGGACAAAGTAACTGTTCTTTCATTTTCACAAGAGCAGAATTTGAAACCTAGGTTTAAACTATACTTGCATTTTACCCCTACCATGTAACGTGAGGTTTTTGTGCTTTTGCATTTCACATATTTGATTACTTTATCAAAACACAAAAGACCACTGCTTTTCTCAGGGTCATGTCCAATGACCAGAAAAAGAAAAATAGACACTAAATGTTGGGGGATCAAAATGTAAGGGCGCTCGTGTGTATCTGTGTAAAATGTCCAGTCCATAATATCAACCCCTTAAAGCTGGCTGGACTGCATGCTCACTGTAGTCGTGGTGATTCCTTACACAGATTGGTGAGGGTTAATGTAAGTTTTCAATAGCAGTTCTGTTTAACTGCAACCCCCTTCTGGCCTCAAAACATAGCAACATGTCACCTGATTGACAACTCCCCCATTCCACCTCCCTCATAGCCACTTTTGTGGATTGTGTCCATACAGATCTTGAAACCGTAGAATTGTTCCTTCCCCAGAAGTTGGTTCCCCCGGAATGAGGATGGAGTGTACCCCTTGCTGAAACCGTTCTTGGCACTTTTAGGATAATGAGATTGTTTGTTTTCTGATTGTTGAACAGCATTGCAGAGGTTAAATAGGTGTTGAACAGGCAGGAAAAAATTTCAAATGTACAACTTTTTTTTTTTCCCTCAGATGTGTAGTTCCAGTTTTATTGTACACTGTTATTGTACATAAAAATCCATAGAGCTTCATTAAAAAAAAACAACCTTAAAGTGAGGAAAATCTTTTTAAATGTTTCATTTTTGTATTTTTGATTTCAAGAGGCATGTTATGTCTTCTTTAGTGGGTTTATAAAGATTTTAACTCCAGGTGCTTTCTTACTATATTATCTGTGTATGTAGGTCTAGTTGGCATTCTGTGTTACTGAGTTTTTTTTTTTTTTTTTTTAAAGAAAAAAAAATCTTCGCATGTAAAGTCTGTTTTGTTGGAGGTGGGGGACATTTTAATCATGGCAGTTTTTTTTCTGAAAAATAGTTGCTTTTAAGACCTGATTTTTTTTTTTTTTTTTGTATTTGACAGATCACAACTTTGTTCATAAAATATGCACAACCCCATCGTAAGCATCTTTTCAATGTAAATGCTGTCATTGTAAAATGTAAATATAACATTTGACAACTGGAAGGTTGAAACCATATTGCAAGTTGGCATTGATTTTTTTTTTCTCTCTCTCTCCTTTCACTCAGCCTACAGTGTCACAGTTGCATGGAGGCACCTGCTGAACTTGTACACAGACAATACACAGTTGATCTCACAGTTAATCAGTAAGAGAGAATACCTCACTGATGATAGAAATGGGTCCAAAACTAGTTCTGGACACAGACCACCACAGATATGAATTTTAAGGATTAAATGGGTCACAGAAGGACATGTTGAATAAGTAAATGGTATATACATTACAGTTCCTATTGACCATCCTTACCAGCCACATATTTTGTGTTTGTGGCACAGACCACACTAGATGTAGAGTGTGTACATACATTTGTTTTATACATGTTAAAAATTGATAGACCAGATACCTCAGTCAGCTGAGCAGCCACTGAAAAGCTGGCCCTGAAAGACCAGTCCCGGCTCTGACCTTTCTTTCTATGCCTCTTCTCTGTACCCCTCTCATCCTTCCCACTGTCTAAATAAAAGGAAAAAACATACAAGGTTGGCTTGGCCTCTCCCCTTTTTTTAAAAAAAAAAAAAAAAAAAAAAAGTCAAAAACATTAATCGAGTCACAGGGAATCCACATCATGATTAAATGGATGGTGAGCTCTGCACGTTTTAGACCTGTTGCAGTGGAGTGTGTCCTAATACAACACCTACACAGCACCCTCAACCCAGGTTAAACAGAAGCTGGCAGAGGTCAGAGACCATCACACACTGCCCACATGTGAGGGGACATAGCCTTATCATCTTTGGAGCTGGGCTTGTATTTATGACAGACGTAAGAGCTGGAGGAGTTGATATAGGATCAGTTTTATATTTTAGCTCACAAAGGTTAGGATACAGACAGGGAAAGACTGGTCCTAGATCCGCATTCCTGTACTCATGCCTCAGATTCGGGCGAGCCACACCCTGGTGAATGATTCACCCTGGTGTTGGACCAGAAACGAGCTCAGCGTCCACACCCTGGGACTGTTGGCCAGAAAGGCATCACAGACTCTACCTCAACACACCGCATTCAGATCGGCTACACAGGATGGTCTGGAAAGCTTTCTGCTCTCACGGAGACCTGATATCAATTCCTACGTGCATTTGTCATGTAACGTGTAGCCAATGACAATATGACACAGAAAGATCGCCAGAGGTAGGCTAGTAGCCAAGAGATGACGATGATAAGGTTATGGATTTATATTAAAAACACCATTTTTGAGGTTTCCCTCAAACATTGTACCGCTTACAGGCCGAGGAGACTTATAGACTGATTTTAAGCTAGCTTGTCTGTACTTTGCACATTTCTGTTCAAAGAATGATTGGCCCAAATGTGTGCGCACAGGTAGGCCTAGGTTTTATCCCCATTTTTATAAGGTGGATTTGATACACTGACTTTAATATTTGGCATGTAGATTACACATATGTTTCATTTTGATACCGATTCAGAGCATATTCAAATTCTTTAATGATCTAACAAAACACCCTCAGTTAATGCTCTGTAGATGTTTATCCCCAACATGTATTCTTCCTTAGCTGTTAAAAAAAATAAAACGATGACTTATATTTGCATGCTTATCGGTTCATTCATAATGTTTCAATCAGTCCCACTTCGGTTTTAACGTGATGATTTGAATAATTTAAAATAATTTTACAGTATATGAGCATATCACTTTCATGAGGATACAGCCTGGTTTAATTCTGTATTTATTTATGCATATTCATGCTTTGTGTGGAAGTGACACTTCAACTTAAGATCTACCTGGCTCATGGCAGCGTTTCGGCACAACCTCTCCACCCCTGGAATGTTTTTAGCGCGTCCTCTTTCACAGGCAGCAGGGTGTACATTTCAGACAATGCACTGAGACCAGGGAATCAACACGGCGTATGAATTTTTCAGTGGAGTCGGCTGTGTGTTTGCCTGGGCGAAATCCGTTCTGCTTGTTTCACAGCTTCTACTTCGCACCTATTTTTCTCCCGCTCTTTTAATTAGCATACTGCCGTGGCGATAGAGTTGCAGGCAGAATACGGAAGCCGTGATAGATGGGGCCAAGCAGGTTGAAATCCTCTCTTTGTTTGGGGCCGCGGCAGTGGAGATACCCTTCTGTGTCAACTGTGTGAGGGAGTCATTACGAAGTGCTTCAGGGAGAAGAGGTGCGCGCAAACACGGCGTGGCCAAATATCTCAGGGATGGTAAATAAAAGTTGCAGATGAACCCTCTGCTATATTTTAGCGTTTTCAGCCTGAAACTTGTAATTTTATTTAAAATGTAAAATAGTTCAAATCGTTCAAACTTTCCAAATAAGGAACGGTAACATTTATCTATTAGGATATCATTCATCAAGATTGGATTTGCTCGTTGCTGTTTCTTTCCTTTTTGTCCTGTGTTGACAAGAGTATTTTTATTTTGCTAATTAATATAGTCTATATTTTTATTAGAAAATAGTGACAGTTAATCATCAGAACAAACGTGTTTTCGTGGAAGAATGCCAAAATATATGTTTTTGATTATTTTTGCGCTAAGCACGCTCCTTGGTAAGTATATTTCATTCATACAATATTTTCATGTTTTATATGACTATAACTGGTGGGTTGCTTTCTTGACAGACGCAGTCACCTTTTTGTGTATCTCTTAATAATTTGTCTAATTTATCTGTTTCGGCATTGTTTCTTTATGTAACCACTTCATTTATTTTAACAGGACTTGCTAGCATAGAATCTAAGCGCACCGCTCATTCAAGAAGCTCGCGGGCTGTTGCCATCAAGAGGAGAACAGGTTCGGGTGGCGTGGATGCGAGGCAGTTTGGGAAGAGTACCGAGGAGATGATGGAGGCCAACCAGGCTCTGCTTTCTGAAGGCCAGGATACAGGTGCTGGTGTCAGCGGCAGAACCATGTTGGATAACTACCTCCTGGGACATCAGACGGCCAGAGCGGGAACACTAGCAGATAGTTTTCTGGAAAGCACCGGGATGTCAGTTTACTACAATGTCTTGAACACGCTATATGCTGTTTATCGACCACTTCTGACACGGAGGTTCCTTTACGATCTCCCCGAGGCTATCATTTGTATCCTGACTGGAAAGGAGGACTGTGGCCTGGAAGCGGAGCTTACAAAGAGCATATCCGCTCAAATAGACCAGCCCTTGCGGTCTCTCCTCACGTCTATCAAAACTGTCACATGTCAAAATACACAAGCTCACGGCAGGAGTTCTCCGGCAAACCTTTTAAGCCTATTTCCTTGGATGGATGAATCAAAACTGGCGCGAATGGCAGCTATTCAGGACTTTTTTCTGTCTAGCCTTGTTCACCTGCCTCAGTATTACTCCCGATACCTAACGTCTGCTTGGCACATCTTCAGTGACGCAACTTTGCCACCTTTGGTGAAATACTTTTCCGATTTGATGATGACAATTCTTAAAACCCCTATTGATTATTTAACAATCGGATTGCAATTCGGCATTACAGTTCCTGCTTTAAATCAAAGCGAGCAGTGTCTTCAAGGTTTGTAGCAAAGCCCCCTCTCCTCCACACACAAACGTTGAGATTTAATAATGTACCAGTGTATTTATACACCGCGTGTGGCTGTTTTACATTGGAATTCATTTACATGAGTTTAGTATAGTACATCTAGATAGCCTCCATTAATTATCAGACATTTAGCAGACCCTTTTGAGTCCAAGTGACTTGCATGACGTGTATTTGATCAGCAAGAGAAGTGCAATATCATCAAATTAATTAGTTGTAAAATTCCGACTACAGTACAGCATAATAGTAATACTGATAATAGCTTTGGAAAGAGCTGTTTGTTTACATGTAAATGTAATACTGTGTTTCATCTGTTAGGTGAAAAGCGACTTATTTCATTTTCTACTTTTCTCGTACTTAGGTGATCTGAAGCAGCTGATTATGTGGTAAGGGCTGACGTGTGAATCCTTTTGTAACTGTTTGACGTATAATCATGGGGTACGGTTACAGGCCGACACCCTGAAACTAATACACTCACAATTTTACAATGGGTTATGCTTAATATTTTATTTGATTCAATAACAGCCTCAGACAGATTGTGGATGGACGTCACAGGTTTGGCATGTCAAAGGAATTATATAAGATCTTTTATGTGCTTATAATTTGTCTTATTAATCCTTATAAAAAGAGGTAAACTGAACCCATAAAATGCACACAGCCAGTAACATTTTCTCAAGAGTCCAGGCAGATGATGAGCCTAGATGAGAAATAAAAACAAAGTGAGAAAAGAGGGAACAGCGTGTGTATGTTTCTGTTCTTGTTTTCCATTCATGCCATGAATAAAACAGATCCTCATGTTCTGTTCAGGGGCCTGTCTCACAACGTGAACTGGACGTTCGGAGACGCCATTCTGGACATCTTTCTGTCCCCTGAGCCTCCACCATGTGGGTACCCCAGCCCGGACTGCCAGAGTGACCTCGGCGTCCAGTTCAGCCGTTCTCTGGGTCAGGGTCACGGTCAGGGTCAGGCCGGGGATGGATCCACAATCCTACTGACCTGCCGTCGCCATGGCAGCCTGACCCGCTTCAACGACACGCTGTGCGCTAAGGTTCTGCGTGCCGGCCGAGGGGAATCGCCCATGCTGTTGTCCCTCTGCCGGGCTCTGAGCTCCCTCAGCCCCTCAGAGATGGAGTGGGTGTGGAAGAGCGGGTGCGAGGCGGTCAGCAACTACTTTGGGCCCTTCATCGATGACTCCGACTGCAGGAGGTGGGGGAGTGGGTCCTCCTCCACTGTCGCGGGTCTCCCGGTCGGCCCGGGAGCTGACCCTCATCGAGCTGATGTGCAACTACGCCAACTGGACCGGCCCCGGACGGCCCGCCCCCAACTCTGTCGCCCTCTGCTCAGACAACGACAGGGAGCATTTCGTGGAGGCGGTGTGTATGGACCAGGGGATGCTGAACGAGCTGGGTGCGGACCCGCTCAACGCCTGGGTGTATGAGTTCTGTTCCAGCTTTGCAGTGAACCCTTTGGTGAGCCAGTACTGCGTCTATGACGCGTGGGCTTCGCGGGGAGTGCCGGTGGAAAGTTCGGTCCTGGCGATGTGCTGGGAGAAGGACAGGGAGAGGCTGCAGAGACGGCTGTGCGAGGACATCGACTTCTTCATGATCGTGCACGCTGACCCTGACAATACCTGGCTAATGCCTAACTGCTCAGCCCTGGAGGAACCCACACAGCCCAACATGAACTTTCACATAGCGAGCATCTGCGTCTACTCCGAGTGGGACCCCGCCCTGGTTTCCGCTGACGTGCTTTCGGCATGTGTCCAGCATGACGACCGAGGCTTCATGGAAGTGGTGTGTTCCAACTCCACCTTCCTCAACGCCTTGCTGGCCAACGAGTGGAACGGCTGGGTGGGTGACTTCTGTCTCTTCTCCATCACCTCCCCGCCCACCGACCCGCCCGCCTCCTTCAGCATACCTGATTGGTGCGACTATCACAACTGGGTGGAGAAACCGTTTGTCGACCCGTCCGTGGTGGGCCTCTGTTGGCAGCACGACCAGGAGAACTTCAACAAGAATGTCTGCTGCAGCATGCCGCTGTTTGAGAAGCTCACGCTGGACCCGCAGAACCAGTGGCTGATGTCTGTGTGCAGCGACAGGGAGACCCTGGAAAGGCTCCCCGAGGTGTGTCGCTATAGCGACTGGGGACGGCCCACCATCGTGGACATGACGGACCTTGCCCTTTGTGCCGAGCTTGACCCGCGAAACTTCACGCTGCTGGTGTGCACTAATGAGACGGTGCTCCGGAACCTTCTGGCCAACCTGGACAACACTTGGCTCCTGGAGTACTGCTCCAACCACACCTCTGGCTCTGGGGGGGGCAGTGGGGGAGGTGGAGGTGGAGGTGAGGCAGGTGGGGGAGGTGGAGCAGGAGGTGGAGGAGGAGGTGGAGGTGGAGCAGGGGGTGGAGGTGGAGGAGGGGGTGGAGGAGGTCTGATGGGGTTCCGGCCAGCAGAGCAGTGTCAGTACCCCAGCTGGACAGTGGCGCTCCCAGACGCCTCTCTCCTGGCACTCTGCTGGGACTATGACCAGGCCAACTTTGTCTCTGCTATATGCCCCCACACTTCGCTGCTGTCCCTGCTGACCCAGGAGCCATCCAGCGAATGGGTTGGTACCCTCTGTGCCACCTACGCCAACTTCACCAATACAAATGGCAACGGAGGCACCCACGGCAACAACAACAACGGTGGTGGTGGTGCCCACGGCAATGGCACCAGCCCCTTCCCCTGCCTGGTTCGGGACCTGGTGCGACGGCTGAACTGGTCCTGCAGCGCAGATTTTAGGGCGGCCTGTCGCCCGGGGGCCAGCCGAATGGCGGGCTTCCAGTTGCTTATACGCTGTGGATTGGAGGCCCTCGGGCCCCGGGTGGGTGGGCTGCTGTCCGAGCAGATGGTCGCGGTGGTGGGCAAGGCCACCAGCCAGTTCGTGGTGCTGCTCTTGGCCCTGGAGGAGAGTCAGCTGACCTCGCTCCGTGTGACCGAGAACATCCGTCTGAGTTTGCTGGAATCCGTCATGCACTACCTGGAGCAGGAGACCAGCTTCGGCAACAAGAGGATCCTGCTGCAGTGCTTTGGGGTAACTGACTGTCCTCCTCCTCCTCCTCCTCTTCCTCCTCCTCCTTCTTCTTTTTGTAATTATCATCATTATTATTATTAATTTACTCATCCTCCTCCTCCTCCTTATTAGGTATCAAGCAGCAAAGCTGCTGAAACCCTATTGTAATTGTTCTGATTTTTTTATGATGATTATTTTTATTATCATTATTATTATTATTATTATCCATAATCAATGCCTTCTTATTCTTTCCACTCTGTTTTTTGTTCCTTCTCCTCCTTCCTAGCACTCTCCATGCAATTCAAGTGAAAAGATGACAGTGATTTTGTCATTTGTCATGAGCAGTTGCTGTTGGAAAATCGAGGAGTATTAAAACTACTGTTAACAAACTTCTTGGATTGCCCTTATTAAAAAATGGATTAATTTGGAAATTAATGTGAAATTGGGGTACATTTAAATACCAAGGGGTGTCCTCATTGAGGCTGGTCTCGAAAACTCAGTGAGAAAAAATCATAGGATGAAACAGAAAACCTCATTGCTCTTAAACATCATTGAGGAATTTGTCAGTCCACACCTTAATAGTCCACACCTTAATAATTTATCTCTCTCATTTCTGATGTGTCATATATTAGTGGCATATATTATTCTTTAGCCCACGACAAAGAAACAGAAGCACTCCCCCAAGCGATGTCACCAGGGATATGATGAACATTCTTAGATATTTGTATTCATTTATCCATTAAGAGGATTAAAGCTGTTCTCTGGATCGTGGGAGCATATCTATCTGGCAATGTTGGACCCAGGCACAGTTTCACATGTCATTGGACAGGTGATAATTGACACCACTAATCTAAAGAGGGTTAAATCCATCAATGTAAGCCAGATTTTATGTTTCTGTGAGGTTTTTTGGCCTTTAGGAATCTCTGTTTTGAGAAATTGCCAGGGGCATGATTATGTCATAGGCCGTTGAGCATGTCAGTTTACCTTGCAGGTAGATATAGCTTACACCTATATTGCACCAGGTTTACAGATAGTAAACTGTAAACTGCTGGTGTTTGGTTTCAGTGCTGTCATTGATAGTTAACATTTGAAATCCCTTCCTCTGCATGAAACTTTAATTGGGTGGCTTTTGATTTGATGATCACTCTAACGCTCGAACTCAAGGTGTTTGCTGACGCTTTCTTGTTTTTTTACCTGTTTCCAGTTTGTCATTTGTTGTCAGAAGCTGTGCGGCTTTTTGTATTTGTGTTTTGGTGTGTGTGTGTGTCTTGTATATGTTTGTGTTGTTACTCAAGTGTGTGTTTGCACATGTGTGTTCCTGTGTGAACATGAGTGTGTTTGTGTGTGTGTGTGTATTTATGTGGACATGTGTGTGCGCAGTATGTGTGTGTATGTGTCTGTGTGTGTGTAAACTGTTGCGACTCCACCGCTTAGACCACACAATGTGTAGAGAAATGCCCCTCTTTCCAAAAGTGATCAGATCTAGCTTAAATGTGTGTGCAGTGTGCTGCTCCTCCTATTCCAGGTGAGCTCACATAAAACATGATCACAGGTTTGGGAGGGATGTACTCGTAACCCAAAATAAAACAACAACTATGCTCATATGTGTTGGCTCCATGTCACCATAGCAATATGTGTGTGTTTTTGTGTGAGCAGAAAGTGCTGACCAGCCTGATGCAGACTGGCAGGGATGTAACCAGCGATGGATACTTCCTCATCAAGGTCAGACAGTCAGCCCTCAGCACCGCAGTGTGTGTGTGTGTGTGTGTGTGTGTGTGTGTGTGTGTGTGTGTGTGTGTGTGTGTGTGTGTGTGTGTGTGTGTGTGTGTGTGTGTGTGTGTTTTCAGAGACATTTATCTTGCCCCTTTCTTTAAGTCACTTCCATATCTTATTCTTTTGTTCGTTGGTTAACGGTCTAGATCTTGGCTCTGTCACCAGCAATTGTTTTTGTTGTTTTTACTTCTTTGCTTTAGTTGATGGATGCTTTGCAGCAGTGTTGTGTAATAGTTGGGGAAATGGGCTTGCAACTGAACATTTCCAGGTTTAGTTCCCAGCTGGGGCACTGCCATTGTACTCTTGAGCAAAGTATATATCCTGACTTGATTTAGAAAGATGTGTAACTGTATAAATGGGTATTGTGCAAGCATGCTTCATGCAAGCTATGTACATTTTTCTGAAGAACGTGTCAGCCAAATGCTTTAAAATGTAAGTGTACTCTAGGTAAGGAAAAGCGTAAATGAAAAATGAAAGGTAATCACGAATAAATGATCCACTGATTTGTTAACATATGTATGCTTGTCCGATTGCCATGTCGACCATGCAGGAGTATTTCCGCATCCCGCCGACTGATCTGAGGGCGGTCCTGAGCTCGGTGGAGGTCACCACCGTCAGACAGATCATGCTATACTACAGCAGGAACCGCGACACTCTGCGGGTGAGCATGGCTCCGCCCCACCTCCAGTGGAGCGTCTGAAACAACACGCTTTCCTTACTGCAAATATGCTCTGCTGCAAGCATATTCACACCCTCAGATTTCAGAGAGTGGATTTGGCCCAGAAAGGTTTGTCTGTGTCTACATTTATTGCAGGAGAATCACTACAGAATTTTTTAGCTCTAAATAAAAGCTCAAACCCAGCTTGGTTAAATACTAAATTCTGGTCGGTGGGAAGGGTGTTGATTCTTTTCCTATAACCACATGGAGAAGCAGCTATGAAGTAGTGCATGTAATACTGGCCTTTTTCAGGATTACAAATAAAAATGCAAGCATTTTCAACATTCTATTTATATTAAAAATACTTTTGATTTAGAATTCAAGAATAAAGACACAGATTTCATAAGTTAAAAACAAAGTGCAACAACAATCTCGTTGAAAAGTATTTTATTATTTCTGTTTCAAGTGGCCTTGGTGTAATACTTCATGTTTATGTATTATTATAATGTTTATGAAGTCACACTGGGAAAGCCTGGAAATCATTGGTCTGGCTAACACAAAACATAAGTGAAACGTTTTTTACAGTATCGCATAAAGGGTATATAAGGCTGCGCAACGTTTGTGAAACGTTTTTACAGCATCGCATAAAGGGTATATATGGCTGCACAACGTTTTCACTGCATTTTTGGCAATGCTGTAAATGCTTGATTTTGACTGGTTTTTAACACATCCTTTAAATGTTTTCTCTTTGGGAGCAAAACCTGAATAGCTGTGATCTGGACCTGTTTGAAACACTGTTGGACAGTGGTTTGAGTGGTTTCAAAAGAATGAAACATTGAAAAAACGTTGCTTTGTTAGTGCTGGCTGGATATTCAGATCACAGCAGCCGCCTCTCTGCAAGCATTTTTGTCGCTTTTCAACTTCTCCCTGCAGCTTTCGGAGGAGTACCTACACACCATGGTGTCCGTGTTCTTTGGGACTCACCTGGCGAGGGATGCGACCCTTTTCCCAGCCCTGACGCCTCTCCTGGCGCGCCTCCATACCGAGGACATCCTCGCCCTGCCCAATCTCCAGGGCAATGCTAACGTGTAAGTGAAGTGGCCTACAGCAAAATGAATCCACATTCATCTTTTGTGTTTTGTTCTGTGTTAAAGGTGCAGTATGATTTTATATTAAAATAGGGCCAAATCTTCATCAGCAATGAACAGCTTGCAGTCAGTGGGATCTTGTGTGAAAACATCAGGTCCAAACATGGTGCAAGTATCCTGGCCTTTGTAAGAACATAAGACCATTGGATGATGAGAGCAGACCTTCAGGCTAACTTGGCCCACTGTTTATTTTGCTAAAGTAAGGCTTTGGACCATAAATGACTAGCCAATCATATTCCTTCCCTGTGTGGCACCATAAGAGGTTACCCGTTCTGTCAATCAAATCATGCCCAAGCGTGCCCGTAGCTTTAAGCACATTGTGTTGAAATTCTCCATGAAATGTGGTCGACAAATAAAGTTTGAATTAAATTGAAGACAGCAGGGGGGGTCATGCAGCTTTGCAGCACAAATCAAATTTCTGTAAACAGATAATTAAAAGCATTATGTAATGTGATCACTCTAACCTAATTTAATCTAATGTAATGTGATTTAATCTAATATAATTTAATGGAATGTCCATACAGCAGCTGTGCAGAGTCACTGATCTCTGTGTTTTTTGGGTTTGGTTTATAGTGGGAATTTAAAACGAGCTGGAATCTCAATAGTATATAAAGCAAATTTGCTGCGTAAAATGGATCCTCGGATTGCCAGGATATCAATGCTTTTTTCCCTTCTTGGGTTTCAAGTTAAGTTCTCTCAGGTTCACATGAGATTGTGCCAAGCTGTGCCATGTGGCACAAAGAAACTGAGGGTGAGTGTCTGAGCCAGCACATAACAATATAACAAAGTTTACAGTGTCGCAGCAAGGTTGTGGTGCATAAAGACAATAATAGAATTTTTTATTAATCTAAATTATAACACGACAGTGTGGGGTGAACTTTCCAGCTATGTTGTAATTGTTTTCTGGCATTATGATGTTCACACCAAACTACAGTGCGCTGATTGCATTTTGTATCAATACAAAAGTTTTTCTACAGGAAGCAAATGAAGGGTATGTTTGCAGCTGTCAAATACCTGTACTGCATAATGCCTTCCTAACCTTTGAGAATTAGAGACAGAAATTTAAATTTCGAATATTTAAACAAATGCCTCCAACCATATTTTTCTGAGTGAAGAGAAAGGTTTCATGAACCTGGAAATGTGTGGAGCTACTATAAGGTTTCAATGACTCACTGATTTCAACCAATCCTTCTGCCTTTTTTTGAGGAGTAAATTTTTAATTGGTTCAAATGAGTCACTGATTGACAGCCAATCGTTGCTTCACACATCATGGGGTTCATAAAAATCTCAAACTCCCATCACTAATTAACACACACTAACTAACACAAGCTTAATCTGATTTGGTAAAAAAGTTGCAATACCATTATGTGCTAACCAAGAGGAGCCTGAAAAGATTTATCTCACTGCCCCACCTTTCGCTTCCAGCTTAAACGCCATCAACGCCTACATCCACCAGCTCTATCCAGATCAGCAGCGAGCTTTCGGGAAGTGGTTTGTCAGATCCATCAGCGCCCGGAACATGACGGACGGCGGCCCCTCTTTCATCAGGGACACTGGCAACCTGATAGCACACCTCCCATTCAGCAGCTTCCAGCACCTCTCACCTGCTCAGGTATCGGAAACTCAACACCCTTTGACCAGGCCGGAGAAGAAGAAAAGGCCCTGCTTGTCAGTAGTCAAAAACGCCTCTATTGTGACAGCCATGGCCTTTACCGCTGTTCAATAAATAAACACGTGGACACCTCAATAAAAGGAGGAATTGTGACTGGGGGGACTGCTCTTATCTGATGTCTATTATGTGATGGAAATCGCAAGTAATCTGGAATCCATTATACATACAGTTTGAATGTGAACATGATAGCTTGTTTTACAATGAAAGTGTGCATACTGCAGTGCAGAGATACTACTGAGGATAGATTGATCTGAAAGTGTGTGCACTGCAGAGAATAGATCAAAAGATCTGGGCTCAAAAGTCAGATTTGGAGGTTCCCTTCCCAGATAGGGCACTGCTGTTGTACCATTGAGTAAGGTAGTATTGTTACTGACGTGTAATTGGTCAGTGGTATTGTTACTAATGTGAGATTGGTGGATGGTGTCTTTGTTGAAGTGTGATTGGTCCATGGTGTTGTCACTGTGACATTTCATTGGTCTGTGGCATTGTTACTTGCGTGTGATTGGTCTGTGGTACATAGTCACTGGTGTGAGCTGTTGTACAGCACTGCGGTTGATGTTTGGGCTGTGTTTTGATCAATTACACAGTACTGTGTCATTTGATTTGTGGTTTGAACAAATTAATGATCAAATGATTCATACAAATACATAGCATAGAATTTGTTAGAATGGCCTACAGTGGCACTACTTCTGCAGTATGATTGATGTGTGTATATGTGCTGGTGTATGGTGCTTGATGGATTTTTGACCAGTGTATGATTTGTTTTTCAGACTTTCAGTATGTATTTGTCTTTTGATTCCTGGTGTGATTGACAGGTGATTAGCGGTTTGATTGTGCAGTAGTATTGGTGCTGTGATTGATGTGTGATTAGCAGTTTGATTGATGGTGAGGTACTGTGATTGATTGGTGTGTAGTGATGTAATTGATTGTTCAGTGGTATTGGTACTGCGATTGATAAGTGGTTTTATGGACTGCAGTAGTATCGGTACAGTGATTGATATGTGATTAGTGGTTTTATTGACTGTGCAGTAGTATCGGTACAGTGATTGATATGTGATTAGTGGTTTTATTGACTGTGCAGTGATTGATGTGTGATTAGTGGTTTTATTGACTGTGCAGTAGTATCGGTACTGTGATTGATTGGTGTTTAGTGATGTAATTGATTGTTCAGTGGTATCGGTACAGTGATTGATATGTGATTAGTGGTTTTATTGACTGTGCAGTAGTATCGGTACGGAGATTGCCGTGTGATCAGTGTTTTGATCATTTTTGCAGTAGTATCAGTACTGTGGTTGATGTGTGATTGCGTGTTTGATGGTTTGTGATTGATAGCGCAGTAACAGAGCTGTGTCCCTCTCTCAGCTGCTGGAAGGCCTGGACGTGCTTCTGAGGAATGAGCTCAGCCCTGATAAAGAGCAGTTTGTGGCTCAGACCCTGCTGGGGTCCTACAGAAATCTCACTGCGGACCACTTCATGAGGTCAGTACGCCCCTGTCAGTACCCCCTGTCAGTACGCCCCTGTCAGTACTCCTTAACCCTCCATGGCGAACCTCCTGCAGGATAACTGGGTTAGTCAGAAGTAAATTAGTCTCTTTCAGTCAAATAGATGTATAAGGAGCTCAATGATTATGAAAAAATTAATAACAACAATGCTGTGAAAACAGTGAATACATGAAAACTCTCCCCTCCCAGGCTGGGTCACCTGACATGTCAGGCAACTGCAAAGGACCTGCTGGCCTACAGAAGCACTGCGGCCTTCCCCGCCGTGCAGTCCAGTGTGAGAAAGTGTGTCCAGCAGGGCCTGAAACTCCCCAGCAGTGTGGTGAGCTTGGGGGTTTGGGCCTGACCAATGGGTGTTGGGGGCTGGGGGGGAATCGAGTATCGCCACTTCAACCCAGTACCTGTTTCTGGATGCCATGCCAATGTCTGCTCATGATTACTTAACTCATTTCAGTTCAGTGTAATTCAATTGTATTTGTATGGTGCTTTTAAAGTCACCATTGTCGCGAAGGAGTTTCTCATAGTTCTGGGGTCTGAGGCCCCCTCAGAGCACGCCCAGGGTGACAGTGGCTGGGAAAATCACCCTGGCTAAAATAAAGAACATTGAGCTCAGAGGGGAGCCAATCTGCTTGTGGTCAGTACTGACCACGTTTAATTATCCTAGCCATTGTGTGGCTCCACTGTTCTTGCACAGTCATGAATGCATTTGTGTGTATGTGTACTAATGTGTGTGTTTTTGTGTGGGTGTGTTTGCATGCCTGCTCCTGTTCCTGTTTGTTTATGTGTGTGTGTGTGTCTTCCTCTCTAGATCTCCAGTCTGTTCCTGAATGAGAAGGAGCTACAGAGCCCTGCCTCCCTCAGCTCTGAGCGTCTGTCTCAGCTGGCCGACTTCCTGCCCATGTTGGGTGTGGACTTCCTGGGTCAGCTGAGCCAATCACAGCTGCAGCCTGTGCTGCCCGCTCTGACATCTGTGCATTTCACCCCCACCCAGGTACCTGGCTTCCCCCTCTGAGCCAGAGTCCAGGAACTGTGTGTATGTACTGTGGGGTCTGAAAGTCTGAGACCACTAGTGGAAGAGCATTCTTTTATAACAAAGTACAACATTTCTTATTACAAATTATAATAACAATTTGAGTGTTGGCTTTACATGGATTTCAGAATGTCTTCTTTGGTATTTCCTCCTTTTGCTCTAATGACTCCACAAGTTTATGCAAAACTTGATGATCCATGTTATGCCATGGTCTTGAAGTATCCAGAAACTTTCTTGGCCTTTAAGTGTTCCCATAAATGTTTGATAGAGTCTGACCTTTTGTAAAAAGAAGTTAATGACACAAATTTGCTTCAATATGACCCAGAAATAGTACAGAATTGTAAATATCTCTTAAATAAACTTCTTTAATAAATATTTATTAAAGGTCATATCTTGTAAAACATATCTTGTTTTGCATTTTTCTAAATCCTAAACCCTTGTTTATTTCCAGGATTACATGGGAAAAGTTCAATGTGATCTCAGACTTTTGGACCCCACTGTATGTGTGTGTGTGTGTTCAGAAGATTTAAAAAAGCGTTGTATGAGGGTTGATGTCTGGGCTTGTGTATCGTATGAGTGGATTGCTGGATATTGTGTTGTGCTTTACAGGAATATGTAGAGGTTTTGTTCCTGGGGATTGTAGTGTGGTTTGTGTTATTTAGGGTGCTGCTCTTGGAGTAGGGGGTGTCTGTGGGGTTGGGTATCATATGGGGTGTTGTGCTGTGGTTTATTTATTGTTGTGGGGTCCACAGGATGTTGGGTATCATATGATTGGGTTTTTATGGGGGTTAATGGCTGTGATAGTGGGGTTGTTTTTGGGGTTGGTGGTGTTGTGGACTGTGACAGAGGGGTTGTTTTGGGGATCAGGGGGTTGATGACTGTGACAGTCGGGTTGTTTTGGGGGTGGTGGTGTTGTGGACTGTGGCAGAGGTATAGTGGAGGGGGTGGAAGGGGGAAGGTAGTTGGGGTGGGGGCGCAGGTGGAACATGTGGAAGACAGGCCCCAGAGCAGGCTGGGATAGCTGATACCCCAGACAGGCAGCAGGGAGAGCAGAGCCGCAGGCTGCAGCTTACCCTGTGATTACAGAACCATGACCGAACCTGAGCACTGAACTCCACGCTCACACCACCTGCCATGCAGGAACTGAGCCTCTAACCAGGGAGAACCGGCCTGTCACACAGCTAGAGGAAATACGTTATGCATACACCCCCATTATTACTACACATCCTGGTCAGTTCATAGTCAGTGTGCATGCAATTTCCCATTCACCATATGGAGGCTTAGCTCAGTTAATGTGGACAGAAATCAGCTTCCTGAATTGTCTACAGCTGGTAATGCTACACTTAAATGGGCACTGCGCTTAGGTAACACCTGAAGCTCTATATTTGCTTAGCCTCTGGTGTGTCAGCATGAACAAGGTAGAGTCAGATTGCACTGCCTTCCGAATGGAGAGAATTTTGTTCCCATTCATTTAAGCCTCGTTTCAGGATTTGGTGATATCTGTGTCAGTTAATTGTATAGTTTATTATATTGTGATTTGAGATACAACTGCTGAAGACATGTAACTATCAAGTTGTACTTGTGTGAGATTGATGACACCTGAGTAATGTGGCAGATTTTGAGTTTTGTGCCATGTACTGTATTTGGATTATGAGTATGGAGCCCTCAGTCCATGGCTGAATGATGTAACTAAACTAACTCTGCTTGTTCACAGGCTCGGGAGGTAGTGGACAAGGTGTCTCCTGGCAGCAATGTAAGTGTGCAAGATTCTGGGGTGATGTCACTGAGTGTCTGGGAGACTGACACGTGATTGGCTGTCTCAATAGTAATGTGGTGAATGTGGGAATGTGTCTCAGTGGTGAGGGGTTGAACGTTTGCATCTACCAGTAGTGAGAGGGTGAATGTTGGTGTGTGTATTTTGTGGTGAAAAGGTGAATTTTTTACTTAATTTTTATTTTATTGGTAATGGTGAATGTTTAAGCATGGCTTTGGTGAGTGAATGATTATTGTGTCTCAGTGGTGAAGGGATTAATGTTTAAGAATGTCTTCATGGTGAGAGGGTGAAGTTTTGAGAGCACCTCAGTTCTGAAATGCTGTCTTTATCTGTTTTGCATATCTAAGGCCAACTTGACATATCCTGAAATTTGTAGCTATATGTCACATAATGTAGATTTAAAATTGTGTTACCCAATGATACAAGCCTGCAAATTGACATCCATGAAATTTTTGTTGTAAAATTTATAAAGTCTATAAATTATTTTTAAAGGCTATAAAAATGATTAAGTCCTATAAAATTTTATTGGACATCCTCCTAAATGATTTCCCACATAAATTGTACTATGTTATTGTTATTACATATATGTGATGTAGTTCATTACAATATTCATAAAGTTGCTGTGCAAATGAGGGTCATCACTAGCTCTATACAATCCCACGTCACCGCTGTCTGTTTTCATTTTATGTATGTTACTTTGAATAAAATCAGCAAGAAAGTTCAGCTGGAACTGGCCTTTTAACGCACTGCCAAATGACAGGAATGCTGTGAAGATTTATGTTCTCACCTTCCGTTACACAGCAGAGCTGAACATTCGGAACACAATGGAAGATTAGCTTCATGGCTAATGAGGAGCTAGTGTTTCAGCGGCTGAGAACTCTTTCAGTGATGGGGTCATTTGAGTTTGACAGAGTACTGTGGGGTTTATGTAAGAGTATGAATGATGTTTAAAAAAAGAAGGCGGTAGATATCTCTCACTCCATCGCTACTCTCATTTCCCGTCTGGCCCTGCTGCTCTCCTTATCTCCGTTTGACACCTGTCCCTCCCTCTCTCCCTCCCTCCCTCCTTCTCATTGGCTTCCCTTGTTTTGGCAGTCAGAGTTGGGGTCCCTGTTGAGTGGGTGAAGGTGGAGACTCTCTGGACCCGAACCTCTGACACACTGCTCTCCTTTTTTCCCCCTATGTTACATCCCTGTCTAGGGTCAGGAACGCAAACAAAATAAATAGGCTAAACCAGAGCCGCTCAGCCAGAAAAACACAAAAATGCAATAAAGTTTAAAGGGATTTTATTAAACATAAAAAAGAATAATAATAAACAAGACAGAGGGTTTAACCAAGTATGCACAAAAGCTCCGGGCAAGCTGGCAAAATTAGTCGCTCAGCAGTGAACAAAGGCCCACATTGTCTCTTGTCAAAGCACAACTGATAGAAGTGAGCCTCTACCCTCAACAGCCCCAACCTCTTCCCCTCTTCAGAAACGCTGCCTTCAAACTCACCGCTCTAGATCCAATGGCCAATGCTGGCGAAACAGGCGGAGCTCACTAACTGATGGTCCTGAAAAAACTGCACACACAAAAAAAGGGAGATGGAGGAGAAACCTAACAGGCAAAACTGTACAGACATAACACCCTGACTCCTGTCCCCCTTTCTCTCCTCCCCTCACTGTTTTGTCTCCTGACTCAGGTGGAGCTGTCAGAGTTGGGGTCTCTGGTTAGCGGGGTGAAGGTGGAGACTATCTGGACTCTGACCGCTGACACGCTGCTCTCCGGCCTGCCAGACATGGCCCTGCACACCCCCGGCCTGAGCGACCCGCAGGCCAACGCTGTCACCACCAAACTCTGGGTATGGTGCGCCCCAAACCCCAAACTCTCCATACCTCCGTACCTCAAAATACAACCCCCACACTCCACAAGCACCATCACCACCAATCTATAGGTACCGCACAGCCCCCCGTCCCCCCGTCCCCAAACTCTATGCACCTGTCTAACATCCTGGACTCACTTCATTCATCTATTTATTTTGCCTTTGTTTGAGTTAGGATGTTATCAAGAGGACCTGGCAAAGAGGTGCGAGTTCTAAAACACACCAGATGTAATACAAAACAGCAATAAAAAAAATACCCAGAGAAAAACACAGGTGTCCACAGTGACCTGGCTTCATAGGCCTCCTGTAGCTCAGCTCAGGGGGAGATATAATAGGCTAATGAGCGTAGTGTGTGTAAACATGATAAATGGATCAGAAAGCAAGCCGGGGGGTGCCAAGCTGACCATGATCCCAGGTGGAAGCGATCGGCAGAGTGTTCAGGTGTGTCTGTCTGCGTCGCTGAGGTGTGCCTGGTCTCCACATGCTTGGCGAAAGGGAGAGTTGGGTAGGTGCCAGCGGGAGCGATGCGGCTCTGGGCTCTGTGCCAGGGCTTTGCTGGCAGCTGGGACTCAGGGCCGTAGCTCTGTCCCTCTGTAACACACACCGCCAATACTGTTTAGCAGGACCTCTGCAATACCACACATCTGGAGCAGAGGCTGCTCAGTACACTGTAAGGGTCATAACATATGAGAGGTTATGTGAAGATCACCGTATGTCTGTCATGGTCTGTGCCCATTGTGTGTCTGTAACTGGTCTGTGCTCACTGTGTCTGTAACTGGTCTGTGCACACTGTGTGCCTGTAATGGTTTGTGCTCACTGTGTGTCTGTAACCGGTCTGTGCTCACTGTGTGTCTGTAACCAGTCTGTACTCACTGAGTGTCTGTAACCGGTCTGTACTCACTGAGTGTCTGTAACCGGTCTGTGCACACTGTGTGTCTGTAATGGTCTGTGCTCACTGTGTGTCTGTAACCGGTCTGTGCACACTGTGTGTCTGTAACCGGTCTGTGCTCAGTGTTTCTGTAACCGGTCTGTGCTCACTGTGTGTCTGTAACCAGTCTGTGCTCACTGTGTGTCTGTAACTGGTTTGAGCTCAGTGTGTCTGTAATAGTCTGTGCTCACTGTGTGTCTGTAACCGGTCTGTGCTCACTGTGTCTGTAACTGGTCTGTGCACACTGTGTGCCTGTGACCGGTCTGTGCTCACTGTGTGTCTGTAACCGGTCTGTGCTCAGGGCTCTCCGGAGGTGGTGGGCTGGCTGGACCAGGTGGAGCCGCTGCTCTCCAGGACTCCGCTGCTGACCGTGCAGCTCCGAGCCCGGCCACTTCTGAGCAACAGCAGCGCCGTACGGACACGCGACTGGAACACCCAGCAGGTACTGCACAGCTTCACCCAGCCCCTGGCCCTCCACACCCACACCCAGCCCATCTACACTCAGCAATCCCAGTCTACTCACACATATCTTCTTAATTTGCTTTATGTACTATGTACTGATGGCTAAGTGACAAGTTTTGATTTTTTTTTCAAATCATCTTTAGTTTATACATACCCATTTCAAAGTTTAATTTTTTAAATTATAGGTACAGATAAAAAATGAGCAGTTGTCTCAGCTTTTAAAAAAATTCTAAAACAGCATTTTAAATACATTTCCTCATGCCATTTGTGAAAATTATGTCTCATGATTAATTGTGAGAGCATGCATCTGTGAACATAATTGGATGTCAGAGATGGGACTATGTCCCCTATATCATGAGAAAATGAGGCTTCACAAATCTCAAAGTTGGTGGAGTTGCCATGTATTTCCACTTACTTGAACAAATGATTTTTTTTTGAAGATTGGAGTCTATTGATTGGTAAATGCATACTGATGAAAAACACAATACTCCCATCCAGTATGGGGTTCATTTTTTTTTTAAACCCCACCCTCCCAGCGCTGTATATCAGTGTCTTTCATTATGTGTGTGGTATGACTTTTCCATACTGAAGATGGGTGTGCATGACAAGGCCTTAATTAGATGCTGAATAATTAACCTGTGTGCGGAGGTGGCTTTGTTGTGTAACTTCTGACCTGAAGGCTGGCTTCCTTCTCACACACGCCCAGGTGACAAGAACAAATGGCTACGTGCGCCTGTGATATCCTCACTCTGTCCCACCTGAGAGTCAGGTGTGGTACCTGGTGATCCCTCAGTAACTTTCATATGTGCAGTCAAACCAAGCAGAGCAATTAAACCGCATACAGTCTGATCTGTGTTCTCAGACAGTTAATGGGGTGGCAAAGACCAGCAACAATGTGACAGTCATTTGACACTATGAGCACTCCCCAACATTCAGAGCTAAAGATCCTATCCAATGACACTACAATTTGTGTTTAGGCCTTCTTATTGTGTGTGTGTGTGTGTGTGTGTGTGTGTGTGTGTGTGTATTGAAGATAATTTCCATATTTTCTCTCCCAGGCAAAAGCTCTGTTTAAAGAAGTAATGAGGACAAAGCCAGACCTGTCAACACAGGATTTTCTGTAAGGATTTTACAAAACACTGTTGACAACTTAATACTATAAGCAACAAAATCTATTTTTTTTCTCACATATTTAACCTAGTGCTATGGTTAGAAATGTCTTCAAAATGCCAGTCACAGTATCATTTAATGTCTGGTTCCATATCAAGTTACATTAAAATTCATTTTTCATGAAAAAGGATGATAAATATTCATCCTCTCTATATGAAAACACATTTTTATGTAAATTAAAATGTGACAAGTCAATAAAGCGAACAGCATTTAAGACATTTCTGTAATTGTGCTGTTTTTAACTAGATTACCCTGTATCATGTCTCTGTGCAGATCAGTTTGTTAGACACAAAAACAACTGATAACTACCTCTCCTCTTTGTGCATGTGTGTGTGTGTGTGTGTGTGTGTGTGTGTGTGTGTGTGTATGTCTGTGTGCGTTTCAGTGCTCTGGGGACTGTTGGTCAGGGAGTGAACTGTGAAACACTGGAAAGGATCTTCCTCTTCCAGCCGTCCTCCTTGCTGGTGAATGTCCTGGCCTTCCTCCGAGAGCAGCCTGGACCCCTCCACACCTCTCTGGTACAGAACACACTGTTATTATACACTTATTCACCTTTTACTCTAGTCAATAACACTGTTATAACATACCTATTCACTATGCTGTCTGATCAGTATCTGTGTTCTACTGATGTGCTTGATCAGATGATGTCAGAGTCTCTAGATGCTATTCACCATACTATTGGCTGAAATGCCACAGTCAGTCAGTCTGAACTCATGTTTGCTTTATACTGATTTATTTATCTTTTACTTTATATTTTTTGATGTTACCCAGTTTTGCTGTTTTCATTTTGGGTTGTAAAGTACTATCAGCTGTTTGTTTGTTTGTTTGTTAGGTGTCATATAAGTAAAGTCCGGCTCTCCTTGTCCTCTCTTTGTTTTTCCCGTGGCAGAAAAAGTGTGTGATAGAGGAGCTGTACCAGTTTGACTTCTTTTCCCAGTTACTGGGGGAGCTGGGTGCACAGATCGCTCTGGAGCTCTCGTGAGTTGTTGCCATCATTGCCTTTTCAGTTTGCTGATGTTGAAGATTGTGCTATTGCAAGATTGTATGTGCATTCTTGTGTGTGTGTGTGTGAGTGTGTGTATATATGTTTGCAAGTGTTTGCTTGCTTTTACATGTGGTCTTATGTGATTTTGTGTATGTTTGTGTGTATCTGTGTGCATGTCGCTGTATCTGTGTGTGTGTCGTATCTGTGTGTGTGTGTGTGCGTGTGCGTGTGCGTGTGTGTGTGTGTGCGCAGGGTGAGCACCATTAAGAAGTTCCCAGCCAGCTTGATGGACACTCTCAGGCAGATGATTGTGGAGGAGCCGACTCATTTCCTGCAGCTCCCTACCATCAAGCAGGCTCTGCTGGTGGACAAGATCGTGCAGCGGCTGGTGAGCTTCCCCTGCGCCGCAGCTCTCCCTTACCTTCATTTAACCAGAGAGTAGAGCTTTATTTAGCAACTGAAAAAATAAGAAGTGAAGACTTGGTGAACCTGAGTGGAAAATGCAGTTGATCAATTAGGTGCAATGTGGGTGAGTTAGTGTCCAGTTTTGGAGGTTACAGCCCCATACTGCTGAAAAGTGCCATGGGGAGTGATATGTTCCACTACCCTTACAGAATTGAGCTTCCCATAGTGATTTCTATGTAAATTAAGCAGAAAATGTTTCTTCAAGAATGTTCAGTGATGTTACCATTGAGCGTCTACTTTTTTTGACAGTGAAATGTTTTATGTGTTTCTGTATATGTGTGTGTGTCTATACACATGTGTGACTGTGCGTGTGTGTGTGTGTGTATGGTCTTCTACAACCCTTTGGGGTCTCTTCCTTTGCCCCTGTATTCTAGAACATGTACACTGGCCCTTACACGGAGGCGGAGTTCCGCTCACTGGGAGTCATGGCAACCTTTGTGGTGGATGAAGTATTCGTGCAGGTGGACAGGAGCTTCCTGGTGGAGAACATGGGCTTCCTCAGAGGGTTCTGCTACAGCAACAACAAGAGGAAGCTGATGGCTGATATCCTCCAGGAGAAAGTCACCTTTGGGTGGGACATACAGACACTGCATGGCTTCACAATGTTACTTTGCCAAAAGGAAAAAAAATATGTTTACTAAAAAACAAACTGATCCAGGATCTGCATTAAAGGGCATAGATCGCTGGTCCAATTGGATCCAGCCCCAGGAAGTTAGTACAGTTTCCTGTTTGGATCTTTAATTTAAAAAAGTCTGGGGACCCTTTGCTAGTTGAGTGGTGACTTTGAGAGATTCAGTACTGTGGAAGTCCAGCTTTATCTTGTGCTAATCAGTCCTCTTCCTTGGTCCCTGCCAGCCCGGTGGAGCAGTGGACATCCGATACGCTGGACCAGGTGGACAGGTTCACCTTCTTCCTGCCCAAAGCGACCATGAAGAAGATCCCAGCGGTAGCTCCTCAATACCACTTCCTGTCTCACTTCCTGATTCTGTTTCCCATGGTCACCTTTTATTTTGTCATTGTTGTTTGGTGGCTGTCATGTGAAACAATATGAGTGTGAGCATATGATAGAGTTTATTTGGCCCTTTTGGGGCTATAAAACGGTTTTATACTGGTGGCACAGTGTGTAGCAGGCAGGAAAAACCTATGAGTGCCATTTGCTGACTAGTGAGGTTGGAGTTCAAACTATTTCCCTGAGATCATTTTTAGCAGGAGTGTCAGATTTCGTCAAGAAAGAGCCGGGGAGGGTGTAGACTTGTTTTGCAGTCCAACAGAAAAACATCCAACATTTGACTAGTAAAGGTCCGGACTAAGGACTTTGATTATTTGAATCCGGTGCTTCAGCATTGGACAGGAATGAAAGCTTGGCCAGCCCTTGCCATCCTCAGATACGAATGGGCATGTCTGATTCAGGGCAATTGCTTGCAGTAAAGTGAAATGGAGGGTAAATGAAAGAGGGGTCCAGGATGTGTATGAGTTCCATGGTCTTTCATCAAACTTAGCCAATGCCGATGCAGAACGTACAACCTTGAGGTGTTGCATAGTTAACTGTAGTGTCATCCACAGAGGAGGGGTTCAGTTAGCAGGAATGTTTGCTTCTCATTGCTCATCAGTGACCCCTGCTAGTCAGTCATGCTCCCACAGTTTGCCTGCACAAAGCTATGTACAAAATGTCTTCCTGTGACTTGTGTCCGTGCACATCTGATGTGGACATGCTCTTTCGCTTACCCAGTGAGTCAGGGAAAGACAGGATTCTGTGAAAGAGTATCTCAGGTCGGTCAGATGACTAAGCCTCTCGGGGCGTGGCGGATCAAGTGTCCGACCCCCTTCCTCTGTCCAAAACACTGTGTGTATGTGTCACCAGGAGCTGATGACCCTGGAGCGAATCGAGAGACTCTTCCTCAGCCAGCAGCAGTGGGAGACAGGGGAGTTTGGCGCCCTCTGTCTGCAGGGCAGGGAAGAGATGGAACAGAGTCTGGTGTTCGACAAACAGAAATTCCTGCTGCAGTACTTCCTGGGGTTTCTCACTGTGGGGCAGAAATTACAGACATGTGAGTACCCCCCTCTAATCAATCAATCAGTCAATCAATCAATCAATCAATCAATCAGCAGAACATGATTATCTTGTGAGCCCCTTGGGGAAGTTGATAATGCATGGTACAAAGGAAGTTTTACACAAAAGCATTTACAACTCTGTAATCCAAAATTAATATTCGTGTATCAAGCTCAAGAATGGCAGACCTGAATATGATTATATGATGCAGATGATATCTTTGCTTTTGCTGAATGTTTACCTGTGTCCTCCTGCTTGCCCGCTGGGCTGCAGCCGCAGTGCTGGCTCCCAGCTGCGAGAGCCTCCACGCGACGCAGCCCTCAGCCTGGCCCGTGAACAGTCTGACGGCCATGCCGCCCGCCGCATTCTCTGGCTGCCTGGAACTCATTGGCTGGGATCCCTTCCTCACGTCCTACGAGCTGATGGTGCTCCTCGACAAAGTCAAGCAGGTGCTGGGCTGCTGCTAGACCTGAAACACTGCTGGGCCACAGGCCCTCAGCGCTCACTTCCCTCCCCGTTTATGATAAAATGCAAAAACAGATTATTGCATGATAATTTACTGAGGCACACCAAGATATTATTGGGGCACATGCCCCAGTAAATAGGGTCTGGTGACACCCCTGGCTGATACACCATCCAGACCTCTGCTTTGATTTGCATTTCACCCAAGGCATCTTTTGCCATCTAATACTCATCTGAATCGGCTGAATGCCTTGGCAAAGCTGGAATGGATAAAGAAACGCAATCCTTGGTCTTGGAGAGGCTGCAGGGAGCGTTGGTTTCCACTGTTACTCAGCACTTAATCATTCGATTACAGCAGCTGTTATGCAGTTAATTCACCTGACCTGGTTCCTCAGTCTGTATCTGTGACTGGTTTTGAGGTGGAAACAGAAATCCAGCAGTTGCTTGTGGCTCTCCAGAGCCTTAGCTGGTCACCTCAGGTATAAATCGCTCTATTGAACTGAGCTGTGCTAAGACTGAAGGAGGGGTGTTTTCCCCTTCCTCCCTGTGTGCTAATAATGTAGTAATTATGCCTTTATAAAATGCTTTTCATACTGATTTATATATTCTTTATTTAACCATGTTGGGTCAGCTGAGAATTCAAATTTATTTTCCAGTGATGACCGGGGGAATCTTGCCAGTCAGATAAAGGGGAATTTTAAATGGCCAGATGTAGACAGCCAATTATTTTGGGAATTTGACCAGGAATTTGTCCTCTGAAAACATCATTGAACCTTTAATGACCACTGTGAGTCACATAAATGTATCCCATGGTGCTTTGCAGAAAAGGGGTCAGAAATACAAAAGAAGGTCAGAACAAGGTACTTCACCTGAATTGCTCCAGTAAATATTCCACTGTGTAAATAGTCAGTGTGCAAACACATACACTATGATTTACTCTGGATATGAGCGTCTACCTGAGGCCTAAATGTGATCTGTTTACCTAAGCTACGCTTTGTAGAGACTGACTGTGTGTTATTCGCAGATCTATGGTCCAGCCTCGGCCTTCTCCCCCTCCGTGATCTCCCAGCTTGGGTACATGGCCAGCCTGCTAACGGAGGCGGAGCTGAAGGTACTGAAGTTGACTGAAGTGAGTGCTGTCGCTGCCCTGGGGTCCATCAGTACCTGGAGTAACAGACAGGTAAGTGCCTCTCTCTGCCACTCCTCAGAGTGCACAGCTTTTCTTTTCATTCATTTTCACCCGTTTTCTAACTTGCACTTAACACGGAGTACCATTTAGCTAGACAAATTTATTGTGTCTTCATTTAGTTTTTGAGCATTATGGGTATTGTAGTTTGCTCTACCCAGGGTACAGCTTTCATAGCTCCAATTATTTCACTTTTTTTCTCTCTGTTTTTCACTTTTATTGGTTTGCCATCTCTCTTCTGGAACGATGAGATCCCATCTGTTTTACTAGCTCATGAGCTTAGGTCAGGGATCTCAGACTCCAGAGATATCTCTTGGAGGGCTGCGCTGTCCGTGTTTCTGAGGTTTCCATCCAGTCTGCAGCCAATTTCAGAGCTGGATGCTGGTCAAGGTTTCATTTTAGCCAGGGAGTTTTTCCTTTCCACTGTCACCATAACTGAGCTGGGGGGAGGGGGGGTCTCAGGCCTGGGATTTATTTTAAGCTGCTTTATGTCAATGTCTTTAAAAAAGCGTTACATAAAAAATGACAATGCATTTTAGCCAAATAATGAGTAAAATTAGGCAAATAAACACAACCAAACCCAACAGCAACCCTGTCTTTGGTTTTGTGAGTCTGTGTCTGTAGTCTGGCCTGTCTATATAGGGGTAATGTTTGACTCGTTCTCTCCCGGCTTGTGTCTGTAGGGGTAATGTTTGGCCTCTTTCTCTCCCAGCTCGTGTCTATAGGGGTAATGTTTGAGTCGTTCTCTCCCGGCTTGTGTCTGTAGGGGTAATGTTTGGCCTCTCTTTCCCTCTCCTATAGGGGTAATGTTTGACTCCTTCTCTCCCGTAGTCTGGGGGGTAATGTTTGGCCTTTTCTCCCAGCTTGTCTGTAGGGGTAATGTTTGGCCTCTTTCTCTCCCAGCTGTCAGTCCTGTTCTTGTCTGTGCTGAACTCCACCAAGAGGAACCCCAGCCAGCTGGAGTCCAGCACCCTGGTGGCCCTGGGTCACATCATCTGTGGGATCACGGTCACCGACATGCGCCATCTCAACGCCGTCGAGTTCAGGT
>CM040755.1:6552562-6577562 GCA_022829145.1 Albula goreensis | reverse complement strand
GTGAGTACTGACAGAGCACAGGCTTTCATGCTGTTGCGGGGGTTTAGAACAGGGCCAGCGCCCTGAGCAGCTCATCGAGGGGCAACACAAAATTGTGTGTGCAGGTGTGTGAGTGTGTGTGTGTGTGTTCCAATTCTCAGAGGGTGGCTCACGGACATGCTTGTTTTTGTTTGAATTACTCTAAACTGCACAGCTTTTGCCTGGCTTACAGAAGAAAGGTGTACGGACCCTTCATACTCAATGTTGTGAAAATATCTTAGATCCTCTGTTTACAACACACAATAATACCTTTTCCTTTGAGATGTCTGTTAAACCTAGCGTGAGATATTTTAGATATTTTCTCCAATGCAAACAAGCCTGATACAGCTTTGAGCTTGGGCAATGGGGGCCTGTAATGTCCTTGACATATTTCCACATTTCCATATTTGGGTTGTTTGGATGAGCACAAACCTTTATTGTTATTGTCACATTTTATTGTACAGAATTAAGTTCTTTCTCTTTTGCCATTGTTCCCCCCCCATTCATCATTCTGCCCCTGTCCCCTCACTTCTTCAGGTTGTGTTCCACCACAGTCAGATCCGCATGTTCTCATACGAGCAGGCAGTTGCCGTGACGGCGGACCAACGTTCCGCCCTCACCCCAGTGCAGCAGACAGCGCTGTCCATGGTTCTGACGCCGTGGGAGAACAAACCAGTCGACTTCCGTGGTAATTACACCCCAATTACACCCCACATGTGACACCAGCCACCACTTCTCCCCCCCCACCATAAACAGCCATACACAGCATATGATCTTGGTCTGCTGATCATATACTGCCTACATTGACTGTGGATACCTGTACAGATATCCCCTGCTTTCCAGAAGTTGAGATCACAAAATTTTGTATTAATGAACTTGATCCATGTGGGGCATTGTTTCTGTTTAAGGAAACTGAAGTCTTGCCTAAGCTAAATTTGTGAATCATGGCACAGCTCATTTCTGAGGCCAGCCAGCAAGGATTAAAAGTCCAGTTTGAGTGAGATTAAGGGGGAACCACCCATTACATAATGCTATTAATCCAATAGTAATTGCTATTAATAAGGACCTTCATAAACAGAGGGATATCTGTGGCAGGGAGTGGTTTGAATGTGCCAGTAATTTGCCTTGCTCAGATATGTGGTTTATTAGAGAGTACCATTACAATGGAATGTGTTCATGGTGCTTATGTGGGCATAGATATTCATAAGTTTCATCCATGTGACTTCAAGCACACCCCAACACATTCAGCACCCTAATTACTAGGGAGGCTAAACCGAGCACCAAACGAGTGCAAGTTAAAGGGTTTGATGGCGCATGACAAGTCTTCACTCCAAGACCATGCATGGAAGCAAAAGCAGGAAGTTACATCATGTGAAACCAATGAATATTAAGTGCCTCTTAAGTGCCAGGATTTGTTACATTATCACCTGCAGCGTGAATAATGGAATAATGAGATCTCTCTATCTGTAATTGTGTCTGTGTATACCGTGAAGGGATAATAAAATAGAGATGAACCGATGTGTCATCAGCTTAAGCATAGAAACAACAGGGATTGATGGGTATTTTCTGGCTGTATTTTCAAGTTCCCTATGGATATTATCAGGAAATAAATGGAAGGTGTCTGCCAGTCACCACTGGCATTGTTGTAGAGGTTGCTAGCAATGTGCTCCATGATTGGTGGAGCTCCTCTCTGTTTTTTAACCAAAAGGTGATGTCACAATTGTCTTACCCCTGTTTTACTATCCCTAGCACCATGGTGCTGATGTCACTTGTGCCACACGCCCCATTGGTCAGTTTTCATGTTGCCGGCTGTTTGTTCATAGGGCGGTCATCTGGATTGGCTCTGCATCCTGATCCCTTCTCCTTGATTGGTGAACTGTTGTTGCTGCTGCTGCTGTTACTATGCTCTCCGCTTTGAGTGACAGCCAACCTCCTCAACCCCCAGCTGTTTACACCTTAAGACCATCAGCCTGGGTCACCCCTGCACATGGAAACATGAAACATTACAGTAAAAGATGTGTATGTCTGCAACCAACACACATTCAGACCACACACTCAGCGGCAGACTCTGGGTATGAGGAGAGTAAATATTCTAGCTAAATATAACTAGCACTTATACAATATTTGCTTACAGAAGGGTAGTGCAGTAGAGTTATAGCTCAAGGACACACAATTTAGTGAATAATATAACAAATTCTGGCACTTAGAGATTGCTATATACATAGTAATATATGATCTGTGCTGGATGACCAATTTTTCTCTTTATTTTACCAGGAAGGTTCCATTGATATGTGAAATCTCTTTTTCAAGGGAGCCCTGGCCAGTCCTTCGACGTACACCAAATTAAAATGCAATTATTATGTATAGTATATACTTTATATGTAATTCATATATAATATCTTTAGGAAATTCAAGACTGGAGCAGTTAGTAACAGGAATATTTGTTGATCACAAAAGTATAGATCAAGTCTTTATATTAAAAACAAATATATCTCATAACTCAATCCATAAATATAACTCATAAATTGAATAACAAGTGTTTGTTTGCTTGGATTTTAAGAAAAAAAAACTCAATTTTACTTTTGCTTGTATTTTAATCTCAGGATGAAATCAGCATACCTTTATACTGCAACTGCACTGAATCCAATGGCTCATAATGTGTAGCCCTTTACATTTTTATTTTAAAGATTATATTGAAAAATGTAATATTCCTTTGAATTGCACAGAGTGAAGTGTGTTGGTAAGCCTAACATATGAATATAAAATAAATTAATTTATATATTTATGAATATATTTCATTTTGTTTTCATTGTTGTTATGCTTTGTTTAAAACACTTCAAATGGAGCATCTGAATTATATTTACCTTACTGTAATGGAGAAATGGAATTATTTGTGTCTATTTTTATGCTGTGTTTTAATATTGCTGTGATTTTTATTTTGTATTGTTGTGCATAGTAAATTAAACCAAATAAACAAAATTTGTTTTTAATCATTTCAACTTTTCTGTATGAAATTATACCATGAAATAAGATATAAAGAAGAATCTCCATCAGTTAATTTGGATGAAATGGGTGAGAATAAGGAAATGGAGAGGCTGTTCCACTAGTTAAAAAATTAATGAGTTGGTTGGTCCTTCAGTATCAGTTCCAAAAAAGACAGTGTTGAAGCTGAGCATTATGGAAACAACATTTTTCTCTGTAATATTACTTTCAGAACATGAACAGCTCAAAATGAAAATGGCACTGGCTGTCAAACATAAGTCTGCTCTGATGTATGTACCTCAGATGTAGGATTCATAATTTTATAATCTGTTAATATGATTAGATTAATCTGCTGGAAGAGACACAATTTATAACAACATTTGTTTTAAGATTATTTAAGAAATAAGAATTACGCTAACAATGAAAAGAAAATATTTTCCTACATAGAAAAGTTTTACAATTTTCAGGATTTCAGGCTGAGGTCCAGCTGTCGTTAAACTCTGCCAGGATGAAATGCGTTTGTAGGGTAACTACCAGGTCTGTCCTATTCTTTAAGGTAAGTCCTACATTTACAACCAAAGTGTGTATGATTCCAAGGCATTACATTAGACAACAACTTGGTTTGGAATATTTAAATAGTAAAGCAATTATTTAATGTTTATGGCATTTGGGAGTTGATTCATGGAGTAGTGCTCTAATATTAACTTTTTTAGTAGTATTCAAAATAATGTCAACATTGAATACAAATGAATCCGTAATTAATTGAACTATTGACCTCCTTGCTTGACTCAACTAAAACATTAAAAGGAAGCATGCATGTTGAGCTTCTAGTTACACAGCTATTACTACCTAAATCAATTATTCATTCTGATAACTAATTGTTGTTGCCGGGCATATTGAGATAACACAAGTGATCTAGTTGGGGTTACATCAGATACTTTTGATAATAATAAAGAAATCAGAAATAATATTTTAGCTCATAACATACGGCTCACCATCGTAATTAAAATGATTTTTGTAAATCCTCAGAACTGGCATACAGAAGGCCCTTGAATGCATTATCTTTGTTTTAGTATTAGTATAAAACGAAAGTCATTAACTAAAGCTAATTCATTACAGGTGCTTAATCTTGGGCTACACAAAACAAAGTGCAATTTTGCCTCAAATATCTTGCATCGCGGTTAATACGTAACCCACCTGAATTGCCCTCCGATAGTCCTCCGATATCCCATCATCGCTAGGGTGCATACTTCACCCGCTCCGGTGTCTATTTCGCTCAGTTTCAATATACAGTGCCAAGATGGCGGATGCCGATTCGTGGGGTGAGAATTTGGAAGTTGGGAGTGATTTCTTTTGTGTTTTTGTAGACGCGAAAAATAACACGACATGGTTTGGAAACTGTTGTGGTAGTGTACATGTGTGACATTTAAGTTTGTTTTGTGTTTCCGTAGATGCGGACAACTTCGAACCGGAGGAGCCGATCAAAAAGGCGGCAGTAACGTTACTGGACAAATGGGAAGGCGAGGACGAAGAAGAAGATGTAAAGGTAGCTATACGGATAGCAGGCTAACTCGCTTCGGGCTTCCACGCAGCCGGAGCGAGCAATGTACCACAGGCCACTGATATTCGGCTAGTTACATAGATGAGCCGACGACTGACAGGGTATATTGTACAGTCAGTTTGTGAACTAGCTGTCGTATTTCGAATTAGGGAATCATGAGCCTAGTAACTAGCAGTTTTTTCGAGAAATAACGGTAATTAAATTGGCTAATGTCGGTTGGCTAGACTGTTTTCTGTTCTTGGATATCGATAGTAAGCTAGCTGAACTAACTTAAATTAGCATGTGCTAGCCGACCTCGCCTAGCGAGCTGTCAACGCAGAAATAATTTTAAACTTTTGTGGAAGACGAGGTACCTGTAGGTTTTCTGTACTAGCTTGCCAGTTAGCATATAGATTGCTATCCAGTATTGATGCTGCTGTTGTCAGGCCTGAGATGGCAAGTCCTACCTATCTAGATAGCTAACAAATACCAGTATGGAAGTCAGGCCATGTGAGATGTGCGACAACGCGTGTCTCCAGCTGTAACAAGAATGAGGCGATTTTACATAAAGATTTTAACTATCTAACAGCAGATCTGCCTCAAAGGGGTAGCCCTGTTACCACTTGCTCATCTAACTACCCGATTTTACTACGTTTTAACGCGTTGTAGCTTGCTATGTGATCTCTCATGTGGATGACGTGGGCTAGCAACAAGTTACTGGGTTTCACTATTAAGTTGCTAGCTGTGTAGCTCCTGTGGTAACTATGTAGCTAGCTATATTTTTTCCATATCGGTATGTGACGAGACTTCAGAAAATAATGGACAATTTTTAAAAATCTCAATTTATACAACACTGTTTGCTTTTTATATCCCGGTAAAGTGGTTTGATCGCACGTTTGAAGTTTCTTTCCCCCTTTGTTTTGGGCTAACACGCATTAGCTAGCTAGCTGTTTAGCTAGAGATAAAAGTTGCAACGCGTCTTAACAGCTGGTGTCAAACGTCATGGCGAATGTAGCTAATGTATCGAATAACTGAACCTGAGACAGAAGGTAGTTTCTGGAAGGGTAAAAGCGTGTCACTTGGCTCACGTTGCGCGGCAGTATTTACCAACTCTCCATCGTTTGAAAACAATTGTAATGTGAAATATGAAAGCGAGGACTTGTGGAATTGAAGAGAACAGTGGAATTGAAGAGAATCGTATTGTGACCCGTGTCGGTTTGCAATAAGGCTATTTTGTGTCCATTTTAAAGCATTTCCAGAACATCCTCTTTCAGTTTCTCTTAATTTTTTCCCTTCGGAGTACGCCTGTATCTGTCCCCGCGTTCTTTCAGGTTCTCTTCAAACCGTGAGCACTGGTCTTTGTTTTCTCCTGTCTAGAAGCCTCCCTTTCAGAGGCCCACGGGGGTCTGTCCGCCGCAGAAATGACTAGCACAGCCTTTTTCAGCCGCTGCCCCCAGTGCACGTTGGCTTGTCAGTGTGTCGTACTGTTACCAGCCCGGCGAGGCTTCATGGAGTCCTGTTGTCTGTCACAAAGCAAAGGCCTTACGCTGAAATGGAAAAACACTGATTTCTGGCTTTTCTTGTAATATCTGGGCTGTCATTGAGTCAAGTAGCCTAACCGTATGTTACTTTTCTGGGGATTTCTCTAAGTCCAAACTTATTCTACATTATATTTTTAACACTCCATGCTATCCAGACAATATAGCATGACATATTTCCTTGGATGAGTTAAGTATAACGATAATCAGCAAACGTGAAATGTCACATCGGCCTATTAGGAATTTGTGTTTGCTCATCCCCGCTGAATGTATGCGTCAGTTCAGTACTTTTTAACGTCTCTTTGTCACAAAGGCCCTCAGTGCCTAAAAATATGGCGTCGCTGGTAACCAGTGGCCAATCAAAGCCACAATTCATTCAGAACACAAGGGTAGGCTGACTGATCATTTTTGATTTGGAGCAGCTGTCACAAATAGCTCTTAAGTCCTTTTTGTTGAAATTAATGCAATACCGGGCATTCTGACAGCTACTGGCAGTACAAGAGGCAGCACTGCAGCGACAGCTGTGTAAAGTCTAAAGTTCTGCACAGACAAACCGCTTCGACTTCAAGCATTTCATATCGCATCCCAAGTGCAGATTGTGTGCTGAGTGTGTGTTGGAGGTAAACAGTAGAGAGAGTGCTCTTAGCTTCCTCTTAACTTATTTCCTTGTTCATGACCGAACATTTTCACATGAATTCGGTCTGTAACTCATCCCAAGATGTTTATGGACTATGGATTACAATAGGTTAACTTCTGCAATGTGTACCCCCTGCATTGACATTTTCATTGCCCCAGGGTGGGTCAGGCCTGAAGGCTAATATGCTGCATCACATATCATTCCTCTGCTCACAGCTCAGCAATAATCAGGGCGGGCTTTACCTCTCTAGAATTCATACTCTTAATTATTTAATTGGCTAAATCAGTTTTATTTGGTATGACACATTAACTAAATTTTTCGATAAGCTCATGAATGACAGCCAAAGAGTGGTTTCCTCAACTGTTTGCCATAGTCTTATCTACCTTATGAGCAAGTGAATCGCTGTTGCTATGTTCAGCTAATTGAGGTGGCTCCTGCTGTAGCGGAGAGCTCTATGGCTCTGATGCAGTTTATGCATTAAATAATATTTAATCTATTTTTTTTATACAGTCTTTTTATGGCCTGTAGAAGTCATGCAAAAACCATGCTTGTAGATGATGACCAATTTTAAGTTTGTGTAATATTCAATGCCTTGCAGCTCCCTAAAATAATGCTCCCCTTCTCTCCTTTATCTCTGTCCCCCCTGGGTAGGATAACTGGGATGATGATGAGGAGGAGGAAGAGAAGAATGTGGAAGAGAAAAAACCAGGTAATGAATACATGGGACCACATAACCACAAAGAAGCACATAACAGCTAGAGACAGTAAACAAACAAAATTAAAACATTTTAGGGCTCTGTTTTGATATGCCACACCTGTGACACAATGTTAAAAAAAAGGCCATATTGCACATCATTCATGTGAAAAACCATGATTTGTTTGATATCTGTATAGTTCCAGAGTTCATTTTGGACACCCTTAGAATGCCACCTTAACGGGTCTGTAGTTGTCATGTGCTTGTGTGAATTTGATGCTACATACCTTTGAAATACAGTCGTGCACCGCACAATGTCCATTTGGGCAACATCCAATGGCACATGCATCCGTAGTCCCATAAAGTTGTAATGGAGTTCAGAAATCCTGATCGGAGAACAGGATGTGGCGGACGTAACCTTTTTAACCCATATATTACCTTGCCAGATACATTAGCTGAAATACAGTACTGTATGTGTACAGTATCTCAGCTATTCAGTCAATACAGGTACACTACAGTATCCCATATAGCTTTGATAATATGGTATTTGTTCAACGTCCAAATCACATAACTCACAGAACGTATCATGGACATTAAGTGACACATAACTAAACACAGTAGTAATTGATTAAGAATTATGTTCTGTTTTGACCATTGCACCATGAGTTTTGAACGTTAAAGTTTATGGCCACTTTTACATTAAGCCATGAACATCGGTCTAACTTCACATTTCTTTATTTTTTTCCAGAAGGAAAAGTGTCAGAAAAGAAAAAGCTAAGTGAAAAAATCAAAGAAAGAGAAAATCGGCAAAAGCAGAAACAGGAAAAGATTAAAAATACGGTAAGTTTGTGTGATCAGTATTCAAAATGATTAATATTCTTTGGAGGTTTGTCTAACAGAGTCAAATCGAGAAAATCTCAATAAGACCTTTTGTCTATTTTCTCCAGTAATGTGTTTCAAATGTGAGTTATGTCATGGAAATTGTTGGTTTAAAAAAAAAAAAAAATTGGTTGACCTGGGTTTAAATAAAACATTATTAGCTGGTTGTTACTGTTGATTCAATCTCTAGATTGCAGTTCACACTTGAACCGACTTTTTAATGATCGCAAACGTTTTTTCCTTGGTCCACTTACAGATAGAAAACAGGAAGCTCACGCCAGAGGAAGAGGCAGAGGAAAGGCTTAGAGTGAAGAGGCTGCAGGAGGCGGCAGACCTGGAACTGGCGAACGATGCGTTCGGTAAGGGTCTGTGCAAAAGGGGCGGTCTGAGGGACCCATTCTCGGCATGGAGTGGAATGTACGATGCAGCATTACTTTCATTATCTGCAGAGACAGCAGCCAGGATTCGGTCAACGTTTTTCCTTCACTGTGGCGTGCAGTAAAATGCAAATGTTCATTTTTATCTTCGCTGACACAGGTGGGCAAATTGAGCCCACCTCGTCTTGCTGAACTGAATAAAAGCATAACACTCACTCAGTTGTAAATAAAGGTTTAGGACAAAACTTGATCGAATCCTGGCCAATGCCATTTCACGTTTTGAGATCATACAACCACCTTCACAATCTGAGTATGTATATAATGTACATACAACATTAAGTTTTTGATGTTGGCAAGGAAGGAACCATTAATAAAATTAATAAGTGGTCATTTGTTTTGGATTTTTGTTCTCGTTGCTTCATGCTTAAATGTTCTCTTGTTACAGGTGTGTCTAACGATGTTCCCGTAGTGACCTCACTTTCGGGAATTGAAGCCCTAAGCCCATCCTCTAAAGACGACTTCACAGAGTTACAGAAGCTGCTCAAAGAGAAAATCTCTCAGTATGAAAAATCTGTGCATTATTCCGGCTTCTTGGAGTCGCTCTTCCGTGATCTCTGTATTTCATGTGAGTCACCAATAACACACTACATAAGTGCCTAATGTCTGCCATTAACTAAATTGCAATTCTGTGGTATCCAAGAAATGAATATATTTAGAAATCTCTGTGGGTGTTTTTTTTTTTTTTTTATTGTGTTTATTTTAAATCTTGTCTAGACTGTATAAACTGCAGATTTTTAGGTGTTTGAGTAAAAAGCTTTTTTGTGGTTTGAATAGCAGTGCTATGCTAGTGTGTTGGTGCCCTGCCATTAGTGAGTGTGTATTTTGTTTCTTGAACAGTGGAAGTGGAAGACTTGAAGAAAATTAGCAACTCATTGACAGTGCTACTTAGTGAAAAACAGAAACAGGAGAAGGTAAGGTCTGCTACAGCCAAAGTTACTTCCTGATTTTACTCCAAAGAAAAACACAATTTCAGCTGATTGTAGTGATAGAACCCTCATAGAAAATAACATACCCTGTTTGGTTCAATGACTTAAACAGGAATGCTCTATCACATCTGTAAAATATGCGTGAAGATATGTCACAACATGTATGAAATCATTTTAGGAGGAAGTCAGACTGAAAGACTCTCGCTTAAAATACTTTCGTTGACGTCATTGAAGGAGGAACTTTTTCACATTTTTTGGGATGGAATTGGGCAACACCATTTTGAAAGTACGGTAGATCTATAAGTGTGAAGACATCAGTAGTCGTCAAGTCAGCTTTAAGATCATACATTTGAACAGTGAGAGAATTTGAGCAAATATCAACAAATATTAAGAAAAATCCTGTATGTACATTGAAGCAATGGCGGTTTACATTTGCACACATGTAAGGTGATAATATTTTGAATCGTTTTGTTTTCTCTCTGGTAGACCACAATTTGTTTTCTTACTAGCAAATACTTTCCAATGGAAAATGCTTAAAGATAGAGGCTGTGTTGCAAATTTTCCAGCATAGTTTGGATGACTTTACTGCCTGCACCCTTCTTGAAATTTTAAGATTAATGGTGAAGGATCGTTATGTGATTTTCATGAATCAAAATGACTAATGGGTATTTATCTTACTACGACTTGTAGTTCTCTCTTTATACACTGAGGGGAGCACACACACTGTTGCTTTACACGTTTACATCTGATTTTGAAATGTTCTTTTATTTTGCTGTTGAAACTGAAGTTCTTTAATTGACTGTCTTGATATAGAATTGACCCCCACCTGGTGTTTATCAGTGGATACAATTTCATGAGAGGGGGGTTTGGAGGTGTGATATGTGGTCACCCCAAAATCCTGTTTCCATGTTTGCAGAATGTGTTTGTCATTAAAATGTAGGGATTTTTAACATGGCAGGCATGAAAGTCCAGACCACTTTAAATGGTGAAGTTGAAATGGCTTTGTTTAAGCTGGACAATTTGAATTGAAAATGCATAGTCTATGCATTGCGCCCTTTTATGCAGGCAATACCCAGCCTTTGTCAGGGTATTCCCTACATAAAAGATACTATAACGAAGATACCACTGTAAAACTATTCAGTATGATTGTCTTTTTTTAATCATGGTCCCACAAGTTTTTGATTTTTGAAGTATAGTGTTTTGTTTGAGTTTATCGAGTTTTACAGTTTTTGGTTTTGTCTTCGCAGCAAAACAAGTCGAAAAAGAAGAAGAAAGGTACACTGTTGGGCGGGGGCCTGAAGGCCAAGATGAAAGACGACCTGGCAGATTACGGCGACTTCGATGGCGGCTACACCCAAGACTATGAGGACTTCATGTGACACCGGCTCCGCCCAGATCCCCAATTCCCTCATTCTGCTCCTCTCCTGGAACCCCCCTTCCCCCAAATCACGCTGCCGCCTGCTCCCATTCTGTCCAGTGCCATCCTGGGAAAAAAAAAAACTGAAAGACGTGTGTCACCCCTTTACTCTTCTGAATCTGGGAAGGTTAGAATGGCTTTACAGAGAACATTGAACTCCATATTGCTCTGCCTCCTAGTAAGAAAAGATGCATATAAACACATATACATTATATGAAACTGCCTTCTACCATGATTCATTAAAAAAAAATGAACGATTCAAAGTAACAAAACTTTTTGAAAATGGCTGCACTGGGAAAAACGCTATGCCTGCAAAAATAAAAATTGTAGATGCGTTAAAAAGCAGCGCCGTGTTTCACATCGCTACAGTTTCAGTTCTTTTTCAGATAATTATAATAAAAATTTAAAAAATGTGGCCTATGGTGAAATGGCTATATAGTATTACTTCATTTAATAACTTGCAAATACATGGAAATCTATCTGGTGTTCTATGCAAATAAAAAAATCAGAATGTTATATTTATCTCATGGGTATTTTTACTTTTCTTGTGGATGGCTTTTTACGATTTCCACAGAAAAGCAGCCTGCATCTGTACAATAACTTAGGTCACCAAATGCAAGCCAGACGATCATCTCGGGATCTCTTTACTCTCCAAGGTGCCTGTTCAGGCTTCTTGAGCTGACGCTACATGGAAATCAGATGTGGAATTGTTTTTAAGGTTGCACATAAAGTTTCTGTATGGGTTGTTGGGTAGCAGCCACATCAATCGGGAAGTTTGTATCATTTTGTAAGGTGTAATGAAATCCTCCTCTCATAAGGCCATCCTCTGGAAATCTTGCTGGAATATTTTTCTTGGTTTTCCTTTTTTTTTTTGGGAGCATTACAATTGACAGTACTTTGTAAGAAATTTTTTTCTTTTTTTTTTTTTTTTTTTGCATGAAGAGAAATTGCATTCTTAGTCTATATACTTCTACAGTAATGCAAGCACTTGTTGGGGGTTGGATATCTTGTCAGAACCATTCTCTACAACATTGTTTCTGCAGGCTTGTGGCGACCAGGTGAGGAATTGGCAATTCTCTCTGAATGGACCCAGAGTCCTCTTCAGCTGATATTGGCAAAAAATGAAGAGTGGAGTGTTGTACGTTTTCCTTTTGTTTTACATTTGGCAAAATTTGCTCTATGAATTATGATGCCATGAAGATGACAGTGCAAATGATTTTGGCATTCAGCAGTGTTTTATAAACATCTAATTTAATAAAATCACTGTTCAAAAGGAGTGTTTTGTCTCACCATGTACTGTATTCCCAGGACAGGAATATTTTCTTTTTCATGCTTGAGGCTATTGTTGACTGGAACTCAGATAGTAATGAGGCGTAAAAGCACATGGTCGAATCTCTTGCTAAATTAGTAGCTGGCGTGAAATAACTTGAAGTAGCATAAAATGGACAGGCTTTCATCAAGAAAACTAAGAAAAAAAAAACCTGAAGGGGATTATAATGGAAAAGCCTCACAAAAAAAAATCATATTCACCAACAAAGTGTTGGGCATCCATTTTACATCAGTAAATCTTCAGTCCTTGGAATGCTGCTGAAAGTTATGGATTGTCTCTAGAGGGATAATGGCTTAATGAAGTTCACAATGTGAACTTGCAGTTCTGTGGTAATTTTTAGGTGATTGTTTCATGGCTTTTAGCAGCCACCCTGTTCAGTGTCTTAACCAGTTGGAGAACTTGAGCTTTTTACCTCTGGTCCTCTTAAACTTGGATTTACGATGAAAAGGCCTTGAAACGTAGTCAGTAAAACAACCTTCATAATTGTACATTTTTGTCATTTAATTAGGGATGTTGCAGAATACAAGTAGCTCTACTACTTTTGCCATGATGTGTAATAAATATCCCATTATTTACAATTTCAAGTAGTAAATATCACAGTATAATAAAAAGTAAATACAAAAAGAAAAATATTTATTTAAACCATGTGTATAAGTTTCCGGTGTTCACTGCATTTGACCCAGGTTCTGAGAAATATACTCTGAAAGTTCTAATTGGTGTATGTGTGGTATTCGTATCCTCAAATTAAGAATGTTAATTTTACTGTTATGTAGTATTGTTAAATACTAGGACATTACAGGAGATAATCAACTAGACATACAAAAAATGCTCAACAAACACTGGGAGAGAAATTTCCCATTTTTTCCTGCATATTTATGAATTTGGAACATTGCTTGCAGACTATGTGATTGTGTTGTTTAAATCTTGGATTTTCAGATCATGTAACCTGTTTTCCAAATTCTGTTCATTTTGTATCAACAAGAGTTTTGTAACAAGAGTTATCCATCATAAGGAAAAGAGGTTGGATTAGGACATGAATCTCAGACAAACGTGAGTGCAGTCTTTTGCTCTAGCCCAGCAGTAGCAGTTCCTTGAGAGAAAGCCATAATTTGTTGAATTAGGTGTTTTAGGGTTTGGTTAGAACAGGAAGCTTGTACCCAGTAGCATAACTCAGGCAAGATTGCACACCTGGATGTAGGAGTACTGCAGACTACAGTAAGGTTTGTAATTAAATCATTAATGACTTGAAATCAACTTCAATAATGTAAGGGCCTTTCACAAAAGAAAAGAGAAGGAACGGGGCATGCTAATATTGCTAATATGGTAATGTTCACCATGGTAACAATTTTCAAAAAATGGGGAAAGCAGGGGTTAACTAAAAATATCAGACCCCCACTGAGTCTCTTTGGGGGTGAGGAGGGGGTGTGGATCCTTGTAGGCAGTGGGGTTGAAGGGGGTGGGGGGTGTGATCAGTCTGTGTTGTAAATAGAGCTAATGAATTGCATTCTAGGAACTCAGCATTGAGACTGTCGAGGAACTCAAGTCAAGGACTCAGCCAAAGGACTTGGTCCAGAGGCTCAGCCCCAAGGACTCGATCCACAGACTCACTTTTAGGGACCCAGGTAACAAGCACAGCTGAGGGACTTGATCTAAGGGCTAAGCCTGGGTACTCAATCCCAGACATTTCAAAGGGGCTGGGGTAGGGGGTATCCTCATCCTGAGGTTCTGGTGGTGAGTCTGAAGAAAGGGTTTCGGGTGCTGCGTCTGCGACTGCTTCGGACTGCTCCAGGTCCCCCTCTCTGCCTCCTACCTCCCCGGCCAGTCTGCACAGTGCTGACCAGGGACTGGCCTGGGGAGTTCTGCAGTGCCTGGAAGACGCTCTGCCGAGTCACCTGCCTGTCGGCACAGGTAAAGGTGAGGGCCACACCTTCATTGCTCTTCATGACCCGAGAGGCGCCATCGGAGGTGCCGTCGAAGCAGCGGCCCAGCGCAATCTCTTTAGCTGTCCGAGGGTCCTGGTCAGTGACGGTGTAGATGCCGTAGTTATGGCCCAGGGGATCGAGCGGTGCCAACATGGTGAACTCGTTAGTGTCATTGTTGACGGCCAGCGGAAGGTGGTTGACCAGATACTCCTGGAGCATGGGATGTACAGAGTCACGCTTGCAGCTTCCTTGTGGGATCACCTTTACCAAGGTACGGTCAACACGATCCTGGTCGTACAGCATCCCACTGCATTTAAACTCCAGGCAGACCGCTGAGACAGAGGACTGGTCCATGTCTCGGATGCTCCTAGTGTCTCGGATCCCATAGAGCTGGCCCACAGTCCTCGGGTGAGTGCCGCCCATGTTGCGAGAACGCACATTGATTTCGTGGGGTCCGTTGATCTTCACCTTGATGTAGCAGGCCCGGTACTCCATAGGCTTGGGCCACCAGCTCAGGTAGTCCTCTGTCCAGCTCATGGGGTCATCCTCATTGAAGGGCACTGTGTTGTAGTCATACCGGTCTCCCTCCACCCTGTAGAAGCGGAAGTGTCCCGCGCTGAAGGGGGCCTCCTCACACTCCTTCAGTGCATCAAAGGGGTATATAGGGCCATTCCCTTCTTCTGCCACATTGGGGCCGGGCTTCGCCACATTCATACTGAAGGCAGTCTTCTTCACCCTGGGGTCTTCATGGTCAGTTCGCTTGTAGTTGAGCTTGCTCAGATAGGGCTGGGGAACCCCAATAGCATTGGGGTTGAATTTGGGGGCTGAGGGGACAGCCTCTAGCTCCTCCCCACCCAGGTTGGCCATGACAAACGCGGAGTAAGCATCTGCTTTTATGTCATCGCAGAAGGCGGGAAGGCAGGCACCATTTGGTCCTGTGACTACACTGTCGAAGCGGCCCCAGGACCTGGGGTTGGAGGAGAAACCTGGAGTGGGCTCCATGTTGATAAGAGTGATAACCACCCCCTCAACCTGCTCACTGGGCATGAAGCGATCGCTGCGGAAGGCCCGCACCTTCACATAACATCGGCGGTTCTCTGGGACATCCAGGTTGAACAGCCTTCTCTCCCTGATCTCCATGTTCCCCACCAGAAATGTCCTCTCCTCACGCTTGCCACGTCGCTTCTTCTGCGCATGGAAGTCCCCCTCTTCCTCCCACAGGCCCGTGTCAGGGTTCAGGGACCAAAGCTTCATGGTGCTCAGGTGCTCTGGCATCTTCACCTGGTCGGAGTCCAGGAGCACCTTCACCTCGCCTGCATTCAGGGGCTCGTCTGACTCCTCGTCACGGAAGTCAACAGAAAACATTCCGTAGGTCCTCAGTGGGAGCACATCGCCCTCCTCTCCCACGTAGTTGAGGTCGCTCTGCGCAGCGGTCGCCGTGGAAATGTCTCTGGGGTCCAGGAACGTGACACTAGCCTTCACATTGCCCGTGAACACCTCACCATTCTCCCGGTAGAAGGAATTAGGAGGGATCTGGAGCTCAGCGATTGGATCTTGGCCTACCACTTCCCCCAGCTGAAGGGTGTTCGTCTCTGAGGAGCTTAGAGTCACTGGGGCCTTCTTCCTTAGCAGCCTGATCTCGTGGTACACGGCTCCTCCCTTCTTATTGAACGGCAGCACCTTGGTGGTGTTCACAAACTTCTGCATGTGGTCCACGAAGGTGAGCACCAGCCTGTCGGTGTCTTGGGGCACCTGGATAGAGAAGGTGCCCTTGTACCCAGTGCGGCTGACCCTTACCCCATTCAGGAAAATGTGTCCAAACCTCATGGGCTCCCCGTTGTCTGCCGCAGAGCCCGCCCGCGCACTATGGCCTTGGTATCCACACACTTCTGGCAGCCGCACCTGGAGACTACCATGGTGGGCAGCTGGTAGCCCTGGCAAGATATGTGCCTCTCCTCCATCTTGGCGACGCCACAGCAGTAGGCCGTGGAATCCTTGCACCGGATCCCGTTGTCCTGGTGACCAGCGCATGTTGCCACGGGGCACTTCCCCACATCGTAGTAGAAGGAGTTGCTTGCGTTCTGGTAGCAGTCGTGAGGCAGGCGGATCAGGTGCGACTCTGGCTTTGGGTTGCATGAAGGTGCATCTCGACCTGGTTGGAAAGAAATTGAAGAACGGTTCAAAAGATGTGTTACTCCTTACTCTGTTACACCAATTCAGCATTGTGAGAGCTGTGCCATGGGCAGTGGACTTGGTTTGGAGAAGCACACCTGTAACGGTGAGGACGGCCGGTTTGGACTTGATGGCCCCGGCCTTGTTGCTGGCTCGGCAGTAGTACTCTCCAGCCTGATCCATGCGCAGGTTCTTCAGCACCAGCGAACCGTCACTATTCATCATTGAGGCATCAAGCAGGTTGTCATTGTGATACCTGGAGGAAGTGCACGCACACACACACACAAAACAAGTGGAAAAACTTGTCTATTGTCCATGAAAATTAATTCAGCTCTTCTATCTGCACACAGTGTAAATAGGAAATGATCCAATGAAAGCATATTAAGCAAATTCTTTAACTATAATGAAAATAGTTGAATTTAGTTGAATTTATTTTTGATATTTTTGATTTGAATATAGATTGATATTTGATATCAAATATAGATTTTTTAAAAATGGATAATTATGTTGATATTTTTATTGCTCATACAAAATAATTCTTTTTATATCTTTTTTCCAGCTCAAATGGAATTAGCTTTCTTTCAGTCCCAAAGAATGACTGTCTCCCACAGACATGGGAGAAGGAACCCATAACTCTTCCCAAGCACTTAAGGTCTAGCCCTTGTTTCTCTCCAGACTGCAAATGTAACTCAAATCCTATACTGCCTAATCTGTTGGTGGAATATGAAGCCAATTTATAAACACTTTATGAATCTTGCAGGTTCATAGCCTCTCAGGAGAGGCCACTAGAGAACAATGATTTTTGATGATGTTTACGAGCGAACCCTTTATTCTTCCCTGGGGTGATAAGCCAACTGCTGCCTTACCACTGTGTTCAAGGAGTTTGCATAATGTAATGACATGTCTGGGACCCAAACTCCCAGTGTGACAAACTCATTCTTCCCATATCTACCAATCAATAAGTGCCTGCCCGTACATGCGTTATTCCCATTGGCTTACCACTGGTAGCTGTCTGGCTGGGGGGTGCCGCCCACTTTGCAGCAGAACGAGGCTGTCTGGCCCTCTCTCCTGGCTTTGGGCTCGGGGTTCTGGAGAATGTAGAGTTTCTCTGGGAGGAGCACATAACAGAGGGATCAGTGTGCCTCCTAATACAGTTCAGATAGGGGTGGCCAGTATCTCACTCATGTGTTTCTGTATTAATTGCTCAACCATCTGCTCCATTTAATATTGATTGTTTACTTTTTGCATGGTGAATACTTTTTAAATAAACACATGCTTTCCTTATGACTTCATATGCTACCAGATTGATTGAAGTCAATATACCTTTTATTTAAGAAGCATTTTGCAACATTGTTTCATTTACTTTATCCCATTGCTGACTAAAATGAAAATCGGGGCCTTCTCCTGAGTCAGTGGGATCATTTTGCTGTGGTGGACTAAACAGTTTGGCTTTAGTTAGGGGTGGGGAAAAAGTGGAAAAAAATTAAAATGGTAGAAGAATTGGTTACTTAGCAGCAGGCACGGGGGTACAAACAGTATAAATAATTCAAGTATGGCACATCATTGTGGTCAGACAGCATAGTTCTGGGAGTCTCACACATCTCCTCATGGGATGGGGGCACCTGCTGCATTACAACCTTGCAAAACTTAGCAAGAACAGGCGGTGAGGCAAGAGCTATCCAGACATCTCCTGAGATCTGGCTGTCTGAGTTATGAGACTACCACATCCAGCTCCCCCAGCTCCACAGAAAGTGTGCAGCTTAGCTCAGCTGTTCGGTTTCTACAGCTGGGACCGTGAGGAAAGGGGTTTTTACACAGCTGTGGTTTAGGTGGAGTGTACGCTTCACCCAGCTGCACAGAGGAAACGCACAACATGATTCAACAGTGCAACTGAAACAGATTTGTGAACAAATATTAATCTTCAATGCAACAGGTGCTGTTACCAAAAGAAATCATGTGCTGAGTATATCAGACCTCCACCAGCTTTCACATTCCTGGTGGATTGATTGGTTCAACAGTAACTGCTGTTCCTGGATGGGAGGCTGAGAGTGTCATCATCTGACTGTCTGTGTCTATCAGCTCCACCACGAGGGGGCGCCGTGGCATTACCTGCCCGCTGCAGCTTGATGTGCAGGACGGAGGTGCGCTCGGTGCTCCGCAGCACCGTGGCGGTGACCGGGGCGTGTTTCGGCAGCCTGACGGTCAGCATGGTGTTGCCATCGGGACAGATCCCCGGGATGCGGAAGTGGCCGTTGTGGTCAGCGATGGTAAGGAGTTTGGGGGCGGAGCCGGGGCGGTAGAGGGAGGCGCCAGGGGCGGGGAGACCTCCCGCGCTGCGGACAGAGCCCAGCAGGAGATGGTCCTCACACATGCAGGCGTCACACTCCGCATTCACCTTACCCATCTCACACTGGAGGGAGCACACTGGAACAGCATGCACAACACACATCAGGCCAAAAAATCAGGGTTCCACAGCTTTTAAAGGCATTCAAACAGTTTGATAGGGTTTATTTTCTCAATTAGTTTGTTTCCTTTGTCATTTGCATATTTATTTTCTGTTCTGAGCATTGTACCTTTCATTACTGTAAGTTCATTATTTGCTGATGCACATTGTGTCATCCTGCTATATAAATAATTAAATACATAAATAAATAAATATACGACAATGAGAAATTGTGGATCTCTCCTCCTCTTTGCCAAACACGGACTGAAATCTCCCTTGCAATAACTGTCATTTTGCACGTGAGTAAAATGGTGTCTCCCTCCTCAAACGGAGTTGAGCAAATGTGAGGAAGCAAAAATGTAACAAACGGAGTGCAGCGCTTGACTCCCTCGCAGATGCTGTCTCCAATCTTATCCCAGTCTTATCGTTTGCAGCCGCAAACTCAAACTCAGCCTCCAGAGGGCTGCAGGGTCTGCTGGCTTTTTCTGTGTTTCAGCACTTCTTAAGTGCTTCATTTATGTAAATGACTGGCTAAAGACTCCAATCTTATCCATACATTATATTTGGCCCACAGAGCAATTTCTCAGTTGCGCTGGTACTGGGCCAGAACAAAAGTCTGCCCTCACAGATGAGATTTGGCACCCCTAAGCTGCAGTCATAATGGATTGCATTTATATTGCCCCTTTCACAATCTCAAATCGTTTTACAGTGTTATAAAGGTAGGAGGGGAAGGAATGCTTTAGCGCTTATACCAGGAAACTGAACATACATTAGCTGTCTAACTGATAATGATGATCCTTTAATGCACCTTATCTTATTATGATTCATCCTGTATGAACTCCGATATCACACAGGTCAATACAATTTATGAATGCTGAACACTTGAAAATCTAAAAAGCCAAAACCCAGTTTAGGCAGTTAAAAGGGCTCATTGGTTACCATTATTATTATTATTATTATTATTATTATTGGTTTTTAGTTTTCTAATAATTGAAGGAAAATGAAAGAGGCAGAACAGCTGAACAGTACCTTCACATGTGGGTCCTTTGCACATCCTGCCTTCCACTGTGGGGCCAACACACTGCTGCTCCCAGTGGTGGGAGTGCGAATTGCATCTCCTGGAGCGCACTTGCACGGCCTCCTGTCCGCACTGGGCAGGACACTGGTTCCAGTCCGACCAAGGCCCCCACGCGCCCCGTGCCGCAGACCCAGAGCCTGCAGGAGTTAATGGAAACCACATACTCAGTATTTCCATATGTAGCGCATGACATAGTTTCCACACTGTCTGAAGTAATTATGGTTTTGTGCTCGCAAATGTTTTCCTCTTTATTTACTTTATTGTGGAATTATGACACCTCATTATAACAAATAGGGTTTGCTTAATTAAATTCATTACACAGAAAAACCAAGCTTTTGATATGTTTGAAAAGTGAAATGAAGTCAACTGCACCATGCTCTTTCCCCAAGTACCTCTCATTTTTCCCTTATATGCACACTGGGTGGAGCTGTTTGAGTGATGAAACAGCAAATGCTCATAAAACCATACTTCACAAACCCCCATTACATCCTGCAGCGCTGTCTTTCTCATTCATAATAAATCTAAAATGGATTTGGAGAAATTTCTCCCCCGTCATTCAGGTTGAGTTCAGAATGATCACTGAGTTTGGGGGTCCCCAAACTTTTTATTTAAATATTTTTATGGTAGTCTCTCATGTTTTAAATTTTCATTTAATTGCATAGTTGAACTATATGTTTCCCCGTCCACACTTGATACAGTACTCATAGTCTTTAGACCAGCAACATTTGTGTGAACCTGGGACAGCAAACATTTCCTGTTGGGCTGTTATATATGAATATTCAGTATAATTCAGTGCATATGCAGTTATAATGGTGAGTTACAAGCATTGAGAACTCAAAGTAAAATAACCTGCTCTGATATCAGATACAGAATTTACCCTTAACTAATTTCTATCCATGCCTCGCATTTCTGCTGACCAAATTCAATCTAAAAAATCTATTGTAGCTCATCACCCTGGTCAGGATGCTGACCACAGCGCCCTCTAGTCCTGGAGGACTTACCGGCAGGGCATAGGAAGCGCACCGCGTAGTTGGAACAGTTGCGTCCAATGGGCTGCTCAGCGTTGGAGCACCAGAAGCCGAGGGAGGGGTCGGAGTGGACCCGCTCCCCGGTGGTGTGGGCAGGCCTCCAGTCCGTGGTGCGGGCCTCTATCGCCCGCGGCTTCTCACACACGCGGTCGCGGTAGTAGAACCGGATGGCATCCAGCTGTTCATAATCACCCCGGCCTCCAGGGTGATCCACGTTGAACCAGGTACTCCATTCAAAGTCATCAACTGTCATAGGAAGGGCAAACAATAAAACAATGCTGGTTTATGGCTTGTGTTATCACAAGATCAATGCCACTGAAAATAAGCACTATTAATTATTAACTAATTATTATTAAATATTAACTAATATTTATTAGTCTGGCTGCCAGGGTCGATTTCATGTCCATCTCTATTTACACTCAGTTAAACAAATGAACTGAAAATATTTATGAAGTGAAAACACTCAGAATTTTCAATTTGAGTTTTGAGTTGTTGAAATTTTATTCCAGTTCATTTTCTGATTTGACTGAATTGGAATTGAATTCACCATAACCTGGCTGGCAGTGACAAAACTTGCAGAATACTGTTTGTTTTCCTTCGTGAAATCCCAATCTCAGGAATTTAAAGGAGCTGAGAGATTTATAGGAATTACACCTATGTGGCAGTTGGAGAACTGGGATTATGACTCTGAATTTTCAGGTTCAAATCTAGTGCTTTTAAGAAAAGCTACTTCAACCAAATTGCTCAAATGAAAAAATGTCCAACAGTCTAAATATTTAGTATGTGAAAATGGGAGCAGTGTAAATTACTCTGGAAGTCTGATAATGGTCCTCTCAACAAAATACACATTAAAAAATAAAATTACCCCCAGAGGAAGCGGGCCTGAATTGTCTGACGTTCCTGGAGCTTCTTAGCCTTTCACTCCTCCATGTCCCTGTGGGTCACAGGCACATACCCCCAATAAGTAAGCCCAACACCCAATAAGGTCCCCCAAAAGCCTTCACATAGTCCCCAATGTGAACTAGCACAAAACCAGTGGTTTCTCCTGCTACTAACTCACGTTCAATGAGGTCATTGAAAGAAACAACACTGCTAGCGGTCAGTTCTTTCCCATGCTTTCCCATACCTTATCCCATATCTCTTGCTGGCAAACATCCTTGGGGTTTCTGTGTGTGTTTTAAGGCAAAGGTTTCTGATAGGTAGCTCAGATTGTGCCCTGTGGTGGCTTTTCATGTGGTGAAGGAAATATGCACATTAACAGTTAATTAGGGGGCTAATGTCAGAGCTAACCAATTTACTTCAGCAGAGCTATTAGGAAACTGCCCTCCGCTTCGGGCTATGTTCTCAGCCGCTAACGATTAGCTCCCTCTTCCAAAATGCTTTCAGACAATCCGCAGCCACCGTCAGTTTAGTGTTGCGCTCGATTACACAATCATAATATTGTGGACACAGACTGATGGATTTGCCGCTGCATATTGAGCAGGTTGGCCCAGTTCCTCTGGGAAAGGCGTGACTGCACAGAAATGCCAGGATAGGCTTAACAGTTCTAAACTACTGGGACAGTTTAAACTATGACCAAATCCATGGGACAAGATTAAAGGACTACTTGACTAATTTTATTTTTTATTTTCTAATATATCACATCTACAGATATAATGTTTTGTAAAATTAATAAGAAAATGAGATGGCATTACTTTTTCAACTATTTCCATGAACTACTACGTCATTGTTCACTATTCTGTTCTTCCATTTTTCTGGGTATTTTTTTTTCAGATAATCAGGAAGTAAAGCTACCAAAGGTGTCTTTAGCCATGCTAAATTATTGGGAAAATATTAATCGAGGAAAAACTACTGGGACAGGATTAACTGCACTGAATTGTTCAACAGTCTTAACTGTGACGCCAGAGAGGTATTCGCCAGGCACACCTCCTCATCTTGAGAAGAAGATGGAGGTTTGAAAAGGGACTTTCTCTCCCCATGAGTGGGTGTGAGAGAGGAGGCACTGCAACAGCCCCCTGTCCACAAACAGCTCCACAGGGGGAGGGTGGAGTCAATCTTGAGGGAGTCATGTGACCAGACCCAGCTGTCCACATCTCCAAAGAATCCCTCTCTTTTGCTGGAATGGAAACAATCTGAGCAGATAATGTTTTCCACACCCTAAAAATGTGTACACTTATAAACGATCAGATCCCAACACACAGAGGGAAGTTCTGGAACAGAGAATCCAATGCTGGAAAACACATGAGAGAAAAGGGCCGAGACAGCCATGGCCATGTACTGCCCCCACCATCATCAGCTTCTTATTCACTCTCAGTAAATGTTTGTCTTTAGGCAATAGAAGAACAGACAATAAATGATTTATCCCCCTAAAATTTTTCTTATAAGTTACAAAACAATCTTCTTTTTTCATGCATGTCTCTCTGTGCTTTATCCCACCTCTTACATTTAGCTAATCACTGCAATAAACAAGCCTTCATTCATGACCAAACCTCTATTAATGTTAGTCATTCTGACATTGTGCTGTGATTACTTATTCTTGGCCTGATTCACATTGTTAAAATGAACTAATGCATTTGTCATAGTTGATCTATATTTTTTTTTACTTTATATGGAATGTATTTTTAATATAAATATAGTATGATGATGATAATGATGACTATTATTGATTATTATTTGTTGTAGTAGTAGTTGTAGTTGTTGTAGTAATAATTTTAGCAGTGCTACGAGAATTAATAGTTTTATAATGTAGTGTACTCCACGTTTTCAGGTTTGATTTTCTAATAGAGCACAGCTATCGACCTCTTGAGTAAGGCTCTCCCCCATATGTATTCAGTAAATATCCAGCTGTATATCTGTGGAAATGTATGCGTTTTTGTCAAAATGCTGGGAGGTGTTTTGCCTGAGCCAGATTTGCGGTGGCATGTGCGAGGCAGACCTTGGGCCCAGGTGCCGGACAGCACCCCGAGGATGAGCAGAGCCTTGACTGGCAGGCAGATCATCCTTCCCCTCCGCTGTCACCTCTGACCCCTGACCTTTGACCTCCGGCAATGACCCTCGCACACCAGGCCCTGGAAACACTAATTATAGTTTGGCAGCTAGATCTCCTGTGGAACAGCAGAGAAGGGGAGAATCAGTGAGTGGGCTTCACGCCAGATGCCTTTGAAAATCTTTTCAGTATAAAAATAACTTGCAGGCAGAAATGTGTGTGTGTACGCGTGTGTGTATGTGTGTGTGTGTGTGTGTGTGTGTATGCAGGTGTATCCCTGTGCGTGCATAAATGAGTACATATGTGTATGTTTACAATCGTGTATGATTTTATCCAAATCGCACACTGAAACAAAACCAAACCTTCCACACATTTATGAGAACATAAAAAAACAAGGTCAAAACAGGGCCTTCTGGGAATATCACAGGACTCTCGAGGAATTACAATACAAACGCAGGGAGGTCAATGTTTTCATGCGCAGCCTTGTACTGCGCTGCGTTAAGTACATTTCATGCAAATACTGACATTTAAGAACTTCATCACCATCTGTCTCTTCCAGCCAAGCGAGGGAGCTGTAAAATTACTTGTGGAAATTCTCAAAGGCTCTGTTACTGGACTGCTGTTTCCATTCACTAAAAACACTCTCTATAAACATGAAGAAAAGGCTTTCACCACACTATAAAACTTGACTCTTTAAATTCTGCACACAACAGAGCTGACATTGAGTTGAGGGTGAGCTGACACCTGCAGAACAATGCAATGACCTCTGTAGCATGCAGCAATAAAAAATTATAAATATAAAAATATAAGTGTGTCCTCAGTATGAGCTATGCATTGCTTTGATTCAAAGCAGACGGACGTGTGACTTGGGGGAGGGGGTGGCCAGAACGTACAGAATGAAAAGCGCTTTATGGATGAGGACCGAACCCCTCTCAAAGAGCACATCTGTGGATGTCATCAACGTGTGCCGAGG
>CM040755.1:6427562-6550062 GCA_022829145.1 Albula goreensis | reverse complement strand
TCACATGGGGAAACCTCAGATTACAGCAGAAAATGTTATTCCTTTTTAATATATTGATACAAATTATATCCAGATTATTCTATAAAATTATGCAAACCTGACACTCAGTATTAACTTTGGAAATGTGCTGTTCTCTATCTTGACTTGCATAACATCCAAAGAATGCAGACTCTAAACAATGAGTCATATTTTTTTTTATTTGTCACGTTGTGTTATCCTCCTTTGCTTACATACAGAGCCTTTATCAGAGAAGAAAAAAGTTAACTTCCAGCTATGATCACACACTGTTTACCAGTAACCAAAAATGCAGAGTAAACCAGGAGTCCACCACAACAGACGCAAAGACATTTATACGCCTAAAATATACGGTTTCTGAAAAATCATCCATCAAGAGGATCGGTTCAGTGAAACTCATACCAAATGCATACTCTTTCTAAACACCTTTGAGTAGTGTTTTTACACAAAGCCTGTGCACATGCAACATGCTCATGATTTTCAGTTTTACTGATTTTTCCCAAAAAATTCCCAGACATTTAAAAAAATTTATTCTGTTGAAACCAATTTTCAACTCTAGTCTCTAGAACTCTAGTTCAGCTCTTGTTCACATGCAGCAAAAACTGTACAGCTTGCTTGACATTACTGCTACATTTTAGTAAACAGTGCCTCATCATGATAAAATGTGTGACATTGGATTTAACACAATGTAGCGTATGCTAAGGTTTGAACTCCTCACCGGAAATACACTGTATCTGTTTCATTAACAAAATCCCTAATGAAAAAAAAATGGCAGCATTGGAAATTAAAATGCTATTTATCTGATCTGTTTTATATCAGTTTTTTTAAAATAAAAATGTAAAATTATGAAAGCAGTGACCCATAAACATTATATTTTACTATATTACTGGCAATGAGAAAGAGAATATTGCCAGGGAAAGTGAGCAGTAGCCTAAACAGGATCAGATTTCAACAACATCAAGTCTACCAGTCTCTAGCTTCAGGCAGTTGAAATCAGTCACTTATCACCTAAAAGCAACATATACCCACACACACATACACACGCACACATGCAGGGACAGTGTCTTGTGTGAAATTTCAGCTGAGACAGCTGAATCTAATTAGAGGTTTCAGTTCCAAACTAATGGGTATTTTAGGAAAGAATAAGATATGGGAGAATGGGGCCAGCTTTCAAAAAAAGATAAATGGCCTTTCACAAACATCATAGAAGTATATTCTTTAATCTATCTTCCATGCATCACTCCACTGTTATGAGTAAAATGTTGAAGTTCGTGACCCATTACCTCCTCATCTTACGTCACTGTGGGCACTTCATCAGAAAAAACGTGCTCAAGCCCGAGACGTTTCAAAAAACAAGTAAACAAGAAATGAGGACAGACTCACTCTTTTGGCGTACTTTGGAGCGCTGGGCGGCTACGCAAGCTTGTAGCACACTCTAACAAATGTCTGGACCGTAAAAAACAACAATTTTCCAAATAATGAGAATTGAAATGGTAAAGCGTTATAAAAATCAAACACTGTTATTTTGTTCAATTTCTTTATATATACGTTTATGCTGTCATGGTTCTCTGAATCTGTTCGTGGTCACCTATAAAAGGCGGCAAAGAATTTTTTTTTTTGGGACTAGTGGAGAGGAGAACTGGCCGCTCCTCTGTCTGGTCGGACAGTCAGAACCCCAGAGGGAAGAGGAGAATGGAGGGTTGGGAATTGAGGAAAGCAGCTAAAAATATCCAGACCATTCAGACTGCGGAGCCCAGTCCCGGACGGTCGTCAGCGTCTGAGGGTTCTTTGACGCGACCCTCATTAACTCGCCTCATCCTGCAAATTAGAAGGCTAGGCATGCTCGGCAGGGGAAATTGGGCAGAAGCTGCTCCCTTCCTTCATGCGGAAGGTTTGGGGGGGAAATAATCTGGAGCCCAGGTCATGGGAGGACTGGGAGGAAATAGAACAGGACCAGGCTGCATCCCTCAGCCGTCCAGAGGAACTCTTTGAAGCAGAGATGCTTCAGTGACCCATTTTGACCCGGCTCAAATCCAGCAGCTACAGCTCCCCATTGGCTCAGCACATCTCAAAGCAGAGCTCCAATACCAACCAACAGGCACGCTGACCAGGTATTTCACTCAGAGGGGACGCATGACAGACCAAGTCAGTTTTACCATGAAACAGCAGGGTAACAGTCAACTCTCACAGTACTCGGCAAAGCACAGAGGCTGGTTTTAAACTTGTTATTCCCCTACACAGATTTTTCAATTCCACCAAGGCTTTTTAACACATACCTTCTCTAACAAGAATTCCTTGGAACTCTTCTCTACCTTGTGTCCCAAAGATTACCTTTGCAGTTGTAATTTCATTTCAAAAAAAAAAAAAAAAAAAAAAACCCTCCAGCTCTCTGGATATCGATTGCATCCACAGGGAGGTTTGGAGGTTGGAGTGCCTCCGGGACCCATTTAGAGACCCTTCTAAATTCCTCTGACCACAGCTCTTTGGATGCTCTGCGCAGCTCCAAGGCATTGCTCCAGTGCCAAAGAACAGGCATACCGAGGAAACCTTCATTTAAAGGTGTAAGGTCTGCTTTTTTATTTTATTTATTTTTTTTTAAAAATGACATTTAATTTAAGTGCTTATCATTTTTGACAAATGCACAAATGCTGACCTGTGAAAAGGGGGAAGCTGCGCAGTGACTCTGAGCAACGCCACGGCTCTGAAGCATGGCTAAATGGAAAAGCACACATCATAAACAAAAATCTCACCTAATGTTTACCAGGCAACGATTATTGCATTTCCTATACAAGGGCTCTGTTTGGTATGAGGTCATTAAAGCAGGAGGCAGTTAGGAGTTTGAGGCTAAGATCCAGGTCCACGGGACTTTAAATATCTATCCAGGCAACATTTAAGGTCCTTTTTTCCTCCATTAATTCTTCACAGGTAGCCATTAATTATACATTGGCTGTTACTTTGTACAGACAAATAAAAGAACGCCAGAAAAACAGTGGTTCAGCTGACCTCAGGCTCTACGGGATGACCTTCGCTGCTTGTTCTGTTCGGAATCTCATATTTCAGCAGACACCACATCATTATATTTTAAGGTAAGTAATAATTTAATAATTAATCTCTAACTGGGGATATATCACGTTTCATAAAGCAACTCTTGAGGTAATGCGTTTTGACTGAAATTGTTGAGTGTGAGTATGAGTGTGTGAATCTAGATAAGAAATTCAACCCCCAGCCCACAGTAGTTGGATGTCCAAGAAAAAAGAACCTCACTGTGCAGACATTATGTCTGTCGTGGTCTGGAATAACCTTGCTTTGGCCCAATAACATTTTCCCAGCGGGCACTCTCTATATGCATATACTCTCTGAACTTCCTCTGTTTCACCAAACTGCAACACAAAAGCAACTCACACCAAGGCAGCTCAGCTATTTCGCCATAAAAGTCTTTAAAAAAAAAAAAAACTGTATAACTCAGCTAATAGCTGCTAATTAAGAGGAGTCGACTTTATGACACATGGTGGCTGTTCAAAGGGAGCTATTTCTCGCCAAATGAGAAGGACAGCAGCTTGAGGGGCAGGGAAATGGGACGGGGGGAAAAAATTTAAAATAAAACTGCAAGAAAAACAAATAGGGGCAAAACACACGTGGCTTGCTTGTTTCTAAGCAACCGAAGAGGGCCAGCTCACAGCATGTTAGCATTACATCAGTGGATGTGTGTCGATTACACACATGCCGGGTGACCTTCTGCGGCAGGCAGAGCTTTCGTTGCTCTGCTGTTTGAGGTGCAGTGGCTCAGCGGCGCTCCTCCGCCTCCTCTGATAGCAGATGACTCCTGGCTGATTCTGGCAACATTTCGGCACTGTCTGCCTATCATCAGTAGTGGCTGCGCACAATAGAACTTAACGATAAATGCTCGGTCTTAATTAATAGCCTGTCTCTTATAATAGCCTTAACGCACATCCTTCTCTTAGCTATAAAACACCGGTCTCTAATAAAGTTCTGGTCAAAATAATTGTTTTGCTTGCTGTAGATAAAGCCACTTGCACAACCACTGAAACATGCATAAAAACCCATGATATTATCTGTCCATTATCGATTAATATTTTGTATGCTTTGGTATGGATTTTGGAGGTTATTTTAAAAATATTTACGTTATTTTATTTTGAATTTTATGTCTGTTCTGTCCTGTTAACAAGCCCATTGAGGGTTTCTATTTGACCTTACAGGTATAGTTATGCATGTTATCTAAAATCATTTTACAATCTCAGCTTTTTATTCATTTCATTCCTGTGCAATTAAATAAAATGAATGTACGTAAACTAGGACAAAATATAGTTTCCGGCACTTATGAAATGACTATTAATTTTTTTACATATTCTTATATAAAAATATTTTATGGAAGGGAATTAGTCACAGATGTTGTTTGGAGCAAGGAAATAGAGACAGAGAATATTGACAGAGAACCTATTACTGCCACTTCTAAAGAATTATGTCTTCAAATATTCACAGACAGGGTGGAGAGGGTCGCTGAAGGCTGCTGTCCCTCACTGCATGCCACTGGAGAATAGGAGAATAAATAATTGAGAATATATATAAAGAATTCATGCCAAAGGGAAAGCACAACACTTGCTCTTTTAGAGAAATAGAAATCATACTTTCTTGTAAGAAATGTGCTGGTTCAGCTGTCATGAGACCAGGCCGCTGTGACAGCTGAAGCTTCATATAAGAAAAAAGTAAGATCTGAACTTTTCCTAATAAGAAGAGCGCTGTGCCTGTGTTTTTTCAGGCTGTATCTCGCCCCTTTCTTTGCGTGAATGCTACCTCCTGCCACTTGAAAATCAGGGCAGAGAAATACACGTCTTCAAGCTCCCCTTTGTTGCCGTTGCTTTCAGATGAGTGCTGGTTTCGCTCTGAGTTGTTCCGAGTTCAGAGCGAAGCGCGGAGCTTAGCCAAGCATCCAAACATCGGCTGGCTCCCCGAAGCCCTGCAGACAGGAAGCTGTGGCGGTTTTCGTGCGCATGTTGCAGGGGTACACTGGGAACCTCGGATTAATGATTACAGCAGTCGAGGTATGCAGCACAGTCTCTGCTAATGTCATCAGGGCCCGCTGGAGCTACCGGAGAGTGACCACCCCCCCCCCCCCTCCTCTCCCGTACACTCTCTGTTTTCAGAAACGTCCGCTACGTTCATTCTCAGAAATGTTCCTCTGGTCATAGGAAGACTCAGACATGATGAAATAAACCCATGTTGTTTTGCAATAAAGTAAGCTAAGCAAAAAAAAAAAATAGTACTACAAAAAAATAAAACAGGGTTTACACGCAGTTCTCAGAACAATAACAGGTGATTTGATGGAATGCCCCATCTCAATGGCCCTCCACTGTGGGGGAGGGGGGAAAGGGGACTATACAATTCATCATCTGAATGCACTCGTTCCAAGTAAGCTTTGATTATATTTCATTTTTATTCATACCCATCATTCACAGAGTTCAGAGCAACAGAACGTCTGCCGTGCCACGCGTTTCAGTTCACAGTTTGCCATTCATCAGAGGACCCTGACAGGCATGTTTTACACAGTCGTCATTTCTTCTCTTTTCTGTTTTGATTTTGCCAGGAACGGGTTTTTGTCATTCTGTGGCGTGCTGTGATTTTCCTCAGTGATTTGCATGACCAAAAGCTGAAAGATAATAACGAGAAGCGGTGTCTGGGCTCAAACGGTCACTAGGTGAAGGGTTGCAGGGAAGTAAGGCTCCCGTGTGCTGTGAGAGCCCTTGGCTGTCCACTATCACCTGTAGGTAGTTGATAAAACTCATAAGAGGTTTCAACAGCTGGGGCAATATCTCACCACACACGCACTCCAATCCAGTATATGTAGGAACACACTGGAAAAGCCCAGCTTTACTACAACAACTACAACAAAAAGCAAAACACCACAGGCCCCAAACCTGCTCTCCAGCAGAACGTTCACACTGTGCGTGTTTTGGATACACGGCGTGATCCTTCAAGGTGGTAATCTCCCTCATCTTATATCTTGTTCCTCAGGTTTCATATGGCCTTTCGTGCTTATGGGGACCCCAGACACAGACCCTAGTCATCCCATGCTGTCATTAAATTTCTACGCCTCCTGATTTCTCTAAGCGCCTAGCTTCCTTTTCTTTTTCTTTTTTGCCTTTTCTTTACTTTTCGGACCACTACAAGGGTCTCTCTCTGAACAGCTTGGGACTCCATAGTTGGATTTCGAATGTAGAAATTGTTTGGGGAGATAAATCATCCAAAAAGATTTCAGAGAGTCACTCAAAGAAAACCTCTGCAGTTTGAACAAATGTAATTTATTTCTCATATTAATCTACAACTAATAATATTCGAGCCGTAAAATCACTTTTTTGTGATTGTTGTTATTTGTCAATTTGTTATGAAAGTAATATTGTTTTCCGGGTTCAGGGTTGCTTAGGGCTGCCATACTGACAGGATATTTGTTAATATGACATCACATGCTTGCTCCAGGATACTTTGGTTAAGGAGTCCGGAGCTGCACAGTGAAAAATGACTGCACTTTGCAGCTTTTCGTCTCCAAAACTGAGCCAAAAACAAGAGCACCGAACAATGGCCTAATTTCAGTCTGCGCCACTTTCAAATTAAAGTCTCTAAAGATAATACTGAGCGTGCGTGCTCCTGGTTCACTCCCGCACATGGTCTGGGAATGCCCGTTTATAATGTGGAAGTTGGATGTACTTTCCCCATTTATTGTTTGTGGTTTTACCTGGTTGTCCAGGGGATGAAATCCAAATTCAATTAAACCTGCACAAGAGACATTTTTTATTACCATTGCTTGATTTTATTGAAATCCCTCCTGAAGGGCTACACAGACCTCACAGTTCATTTCATTCATTTTGCTTTTTCCTTTTGCTGTATTAGTTCTGGAGAGGTCAGTGGAAAGGCTAGTCAGGGTTAGTCCAACAGTACCACACCGTACAGTCCGATAGGCGCTGCGCACTTCATTGTAAATCCACCTTGTAAAAAATCAGCCTTGATTTCATAGTGTCATAATTTTTTTGTTGTATGTTTTTTCAGTCTGTTTTTTCACATAAATAAATAATCCACCCCTAAAATCAACAATGCCCAATACCAGTCCCATAGAAATGGCCTGTGGGCAGTACCACTTTTTCTTACAGGTGGGGGAGTCCACTTCACTCATACTCCCTACACTCTAACCTTTGTTAGACCTGGTTCCTCTGGTAGAAAGATCATGAATGCACACACATTTGGGGTCTAAGGAGTGTGGGTCATATTTGCAGTTTCCCCCCACAAAAAGTTTGTAAGTGTTGACATTTCGCAAGCAATTCCTAAATACATTTAAAGGGTTAATTAAAAAGACAAATCTACATCATCCTGTGGCCATCACATTTTTGTCCAATGCATGGCCTGCTCCTTCCACACAAAACCAGGACACTATTCAGACAGACAGACACTTATAAAACAGTTTCCTTTCTCCTCATAAATCCTGGAGACTTTGCCAGGTATTAGCGTTGGGTCAGTCGGACTGTCAGAGACTGGGATATTTGTCAGATGAGGAAAAACCCTAACAGACCAAGAGGTTTCTCTCTCTTCGTCTGTCCACTCAACGAACAACCGCTCTTTGATGGCGGTCCATGCGATGACTCAAGATTTCTTGCTCAAGATTTCTTGCACGAACAGAATGTTTCTTCTCAAGCATGGAAAAAATAATTGATTTAAAATGCGTGTACACATTATTGCATAATACTAAAAATATAGCAAGTTGAACTTTTTACAAGAGGGCCTGGTGAACAAACTTGCCATATGAAATAAAAAGTCAGAATGTGTGATAAAATGGAAACCAGAATCAAATCTGTGCACGTAAAAAATTAAAAAAAATAAATGTCACACTCAAAAAATGTGTGATCTGAAGTAAGTTAATAATTTCTTTATTTAAAAACCTAATTCTTTCAAACCTGGCATATCAACATAGAGAGATGTAAAGAAACTGTATTCCAGACAAAGTCAGATACACACAAAAACACACAAGGATCTTTGGTTTCTGTGACTCTATTACCTGGTGTGAGTGGATTCTTTTTGATGGGTACATCAAATGTTACCTTAAAAAAAAAACTTTACGTTTTAAATAAATATGAGCAAGCACAGACCTACACATATTTCTACATGTTTGGGTGAATAAGACTGTCAGTGAATTTGTGTGTTGTTGTAGGTAAATTTGTGTGTGCATGTGTGTGTGTGTGTGTGTGTGATTGGGGGAAGGGGGCAGTCAGCGCCAGCTCATGTCTCCTGTTAACACGGATGTGTGTCGACAGCTGCATGAGGAGAATGGGCTGACCGCAACAGCTGCATCACCTCTGCTCCATAGGTGCTTTATCTCTGTGTCTAATGCTGCATACTCTCTCTCACACACACACTCACACACACACACTCACACAGTTACATGCACACGCACACACTCATACACAAACACACGCACTCATTCACCACACACTTTTTCCAATGTCCAGCCCTACAGAAACACATGTGAATATTCATTACAATACACTTAAAACACGCACACACACATAAACACACACACACACACACATGCAATTACTCTGTACGGAAGACTGCATGCATCAGTACAAACGCATGTGTTGACTTATTCAGTGCTTGGGAATGCGTGCCCACGCACATGTGACGTGCTGAGCGGCGGTGGAGACACAATCTGGAAGCTGCTCCTGCCCCGTGCCAGTCAGGACGGACATCAGCCATAAACAACAGAGAAATACTGAGCAGAACGGCCGGACTGGAAACATGTGGAGCAGCAAGAGACATGACGTGCTCACCAAAACCAGCCACCACGACAGGATCTTCCATCTTTCTGTCCCTCTCTCTCTCTCTCTCCCTCTCTCTCTCTCTCTCTGCGCCTCTCTTGTGCCATCATAAATTGGCGATGAATGGTGAAGGTTTCCATGTGGATTTGGGGAGTGGAGAAGGTTCGGTTCAGTGAAGGTGTGGAGTGGAACGAGAGTTATAAAGGCTCTTTCTACGCTCTGAAGAGATGGTCTGCTTCTGTAATGGACCCTTTCAGTTGGTCCTCCTGGGTTTAACTCCAGCAGTGGTGTCATTTCTCTGGTGTTTATTTCATTTTTGTGTCTGTGTGAGGTAATTTTGATCTCACTGGTCTTTCTAAGAAAGGAGACCTAAAAGTTTCTGTCTGTCTGTCTGCTCATGCCTTTGGTCAAAGGTCAGGGAACATTGGACCAGAAGACAAGCAGTGAAAAGGACTTGGCTTGGCTGAATCGGTACATCTCTGAGAAGGCCACTTACACACAACATAAAAATCTGAGACCATAACTTAAACTCAGAAAGGGGGACAGCAGAGGAATCATATATGTATATTATATATCATAACCGCCATCTGTTTGAGTCATCCATGAGAGAGCAGAAGCTTTGCGCTCAAGCAGTGTCATAACTCTCCGCCCCCGCTGTCCGAAGCTGGCTCACATGAAGATCAGGGGAACGAGCGGTTTCATGCTGCTTCGCCCCAAACCCTCCCTGGCCCATGAAGAGAGGTGAGTAAGCAGGAAAGGGGGGCTCCCCTGGGAGACTAAATCCCACCCCCCAACGGAGTGACTCACCCCTAAAAGGGTCTTCCGAAGTTGAGGTCCCGAGGCACCCTGACGAATCCCAGCCTCCCGCCATTACGCTTATTACGCCGCTTTAATGCGTTTTCAATATCCCCCGTTCTGCTCGATGATCTTACACCAAAACAATGTTTCGATGAAAAGGACTTTGATGTGGCAAGTTCAGCAGGTGACCTTAGTGAGGAGAATTGCAGGCTCTCCGCTAGGTGCATGTTCATACAGGCTGTTCCAGTCACAGATGGTGGAACCCTACCTGGCTGGCTGCCATTTATTAGCATACGGTACCAACGTAAGTGTTTTTTATTCAAATTTGTGGAGACCCGGATATACAATTCATTGGTAAATAGTGTAGAGAGGAAGATTGGGCTGGGGCCTTGGCTGTCTTGCGGGTCAAATCTGGACACGGCTCAGAAAAGAGCAGTTCACTATACCGTGTGGAAAACATAGGCAAAACCTACGGAAATGAAAAAAAGGACATGCCCAGACAATAAAACCCGATATAAGAACTGCTCCCTAAGTTAAATAAAGCTTTACTATCATGCAGAAAAATAACAATGCCATGCAAGCCAGACCTGCAAATTCACTTACCTCTTTTTAAAAGTCAGTTCATGTTATTTCAACTTTTAAGTTAGCTAACTGACATGGGTGCAAAGAAAAAAAAAAAAACATAAAATACATTAAGTCAAATAAAATCGAGGTTGTTCAGAATAGTATTTAAGAGGCTTTTGCCAACCTTAGTTAAGGCAGGGCAATAACAGGATTTACAGAGTATTGTAGTATATTTACAACATTGAGCAGACAATTTTATCCAGAGTTACGTACGCAGTTTATAGCTTTTATAGACCATCCATTTATGCAACTGGATGTTTACTGAATTCAGGTGAAGTACCTTACTCAGGAGGATGGTGCTTGTGCCCTACATGAGAAATGATCCTGTAACTGCTGAGTTACCAGTCCAGGTACCTCAGCATTATACTGCACTGCCTGTAGGAATCGGGTACTTTAGCAGAGTTTGTAATGACAGCAGTTGTAACAGCTTACATCTCTTCACTACCAGACTAGTGAAAGCTGTGCAGTTCAGGATGAAAAATTGACCAACTTATCAAGAGTTAACAACTATTTTCATACAATTCACATCAATTTATCATGATCCAATATCGGAAAGGATAGTGTATCAAAGCAGAAAATGTTTCCACGACCCGTCTACAGAGGATTTATTCAATGTCTAATTTGGCATGATCCTAACATGGTAATCACTGCTACATTACGCAGTGTTCCTGGACCGAAAGACGAGAATGCCTCAAGATCTGACAGAATGTGTTCTGAGACTGAATGGAATATATGGCAGTTACATTGAAGCACATAGCAGATACACTTACCCGGCTGATTTTATTTGGTTATTAAATTTAGCACATTTAAACAGCTGGATATTTACTGAGGGTGAAGTACTTTGTCCCACCTGGGACTTAAACCCGCAACCCCTGAGTAGCAAGCCCAGATCCATAACCATTATACTGCACCTCCACTGTTGCCAGTTCTGAAGCTCACACAATGACACAATGCCATATACCTGCCTCATAGATCTGTGTGTGACTGGATCCCCATACTCTCAGGTGAGAGCAGTGCACAGCAGATCCAAACGAGGCTGCCAAGTGGTAAGAGAGAAATATAAGTGATTTTCCACTTCCCTTACCTGCAACAGGGTCTGCCAAGACTCTCTGTAACCAAATCAGTTAGATGTATGACAATGAGCTTCCCCTACCCCCACCTGCAGTTCTGAGTGGATGTAACGTTTAGCGTCGGGTCGGAGATGGTAAGACAGTCACTCATGGAAATTAAGAGTCCCTTGATGCACGGTGGTTTGTGGATCCTGTCAACAGCTCTCACCTTTTACCAGTGAAATGTTCCTGGAAATGGTTTTACAGTTCACCTCAAACACAGTGTCCAGCTGGCTAGGTAATCCGTCCCAGAGTTTGCTGAATTCTTTTTTGCAATTACGCTTCTCCATCCTCATACCAAAACCTGGAGATATGTGGCAAATCATCATACATTTATCATCTTAGCTGCAAGCTGATATGATCACGACTGCATAACAATAAATGGTTTGCCTTTTTTTTTTTTTTTTTTTTACTCGGGTCCTGCTTAATAATTAACTCTGGTATGACTTTCATTGACCTCAAATAATAATATTCGAATGTCGATATCTGTTCAGTGTCAGGAAATTCAATTCAAGCAAACAGCAACATGACGTTCACAGTCCCAGCTCAAATATGTAATACGTTTGTTTCAAAAGAAATCTGGAAAGCCTGACCTACTCCGAAGTATCCCATTTTGTGGGTCATGTGTTTTGGCCCCATAACCTCAAATGGTGTTTTTCTTTTCCCACTGTCCTCAGCAAGACATTTCCTGCTAATGAAAAATAAGCAAAGGTATGAGCTTTTCCCCTCTTTCCCATGATCTACCTGATAGTCTCGTTTGGGGCCATGAGACACCAACACTGTAACCCCCCCCCCAATAATTTTAGAAAAAACGACTGTAAGTCTGAGCTTTGACACGAACACAGGACGGGGAGGCTGTAGGGGCATTTCGCGGCTGGTCATTAAGGCTGTAAAAGGCCGCTCTGTTCTCAGCAGGGGCTCTGTTTCTCAGCTTCATGAGAAATCCAGAGACACGTATCTTCCTCTGAGCCAAGCCAGAGCTTCTGCATACTCCTATGACACAGCGTGACCAATATATGGGCAGGGACAAGAGATAAGCTCAGCTAAAAACAGGAGCAGGGAATTAAAACAAAAGAGAGAAAAAACAACACAGAAAATGTGTCTCCCACAAAAAAAAAACATTTGGTGACCCCAGTGAGCTGTTGGTGTTACAATCTGATTTTTTCTTGTGTATGTTTTTGCAGATCACATTACATCACTGTCTAAAACTTCCTGGCAGGCCTCTGGCCATTGCGAGGTCTAACCATCGGCATCATTTCCTGCTCAATCGAAGTATCATATTATACGATGTATTGGCGCATAGGAAGACAGAAACGACTCATTTTCTGAATTTGTGCGAGCGAGCGAGCGAGCAAGCAAGCAGCCATCCACACGCATCATTCTGGGTTCCCTGTATGAATGCTGTCACGTGTAAGTCACAATGCATGACAATAAAAATAAGAATATATAGCTGCATGTGACTTTCCAGACGCACATCTGTTCCTCGTTTCCAGTGATAAAGTTGGCCATCGGAGCGACGCTTGGTTGTGAGAGACTCGTCTTGCCCAAAGCATCCTGCCATGACTTAGATTTACAGTGGCCGCTCCCGACATTTCGGTTCACCTTCAGCACCCGAGGGGCCCTCTCTCCAGGAGTCCTTAAAGCATTTCCATCCTGTTGTTTTAAGATAAATGGCCCACACACCGCCCATTAACTCTCTCATTCATTCATTCTTTTATTCCTCCTTTGACATCTGGCAGTCCTTCACTGATGTGCTCCGTGTCTATCTCCATTCCGGCTCTATCTTTACTGGCGGCCATTCCGGCTCACGCTCCCGGGGGAATGCAACAATTGATGCCTTGAATGAACCGCAAACTACGGCTTCCACGCTCGAGTCGGGTTCCTGTCTTAGGTAATGTTTTTGTCTGCACTTAATCCGATATGTGTCACAACCAATACTTTTACCGTGACTGGTAAATATATTGGCAAGAGAAATTATACAGACCACAAAGCTAAAAACAATGAACGGCAACAAGCCTTCTTGTTTAAAAGTATCAATGTGACAGTGTAATTAACATGAACTTAGGATATAAAACCACTTTATCACCAAGTTCTGTTTTTTTTTCCCCAAATTTTCAAATGTATAATTATTATTTTCAGGCTTGTTAGTATGTTTTTGTCCCACTGACTCGTTAGAGTAAACAAACAGCCTTTTCTCCTCTGTGGTGCGGACTGTCGCTAGCTGCTTGTTCTCACGCAGCAGTTCCACCAGCTGAGCCTGTCTTCCAGAGAATACTTCCAACAATACTTCAGTTAGACCGCAGGTGCCTGACTGACCAGTAGGGGTCACTCTGAAGAGGAGATGCCTGAAGAGGAGTTGCTGATTGTAGTACCCCATCCTTGGGTGCGTCTATTAAACTCCAGATTGTAGGGCCGTTGGCGTAGTCAGAACTAGCACAGCCAGGGTACGATAACAGGCTGGATAATAGCAGTCTGTTAAACATATATGCGTAATTGTGATGTTAATTTACACTGAGACCCGATGCTATTGTAAGAAAGGTCACCCGCACACCCACGCAACATATGTATGAAATTAAATACGTCAGCATATGTAATTGCACAATTTACTACAGTAAACAGTTGGGTTGAACAGCCTTCATAACTGGAATAAGAGAAGGCAGTACAACAAATCTGTCTACTCCAATGTGTATACAGATTAGTGGAGGATGTAAATCTACTTTTGGCTGTTGGGGGCTCAGTTTACCCTGCCTCGGTGTCAGTCAGAGTAGAGAGAAAGACCCCCGCCCCTCCTCTCACTCCCCACTGGAGTCTGGGAAAACCATCAGGATTCTCGGTGGAATCTGGCAACCCCACTCACGAAACACACTGATCTCTCCAGCAGCACAAAGAAGCACAAAACCAAGACAAACCACCTGAACGAAAGGATCACTGCTCCACCCAAACTTAACGGCCTCTGCATCCATAGCCTTGCATGCCAGGTTTAGAGCTCCATTAAAAACCTAGTGAGAGCAGTACTATTCAGAAACATACATATCTTCACACTTTTGGGTCATAACCAGGGCCGGCCCGATGCACAAGTGAATTAAGCGCCTGCTTAGGGCCCCCGTGGCCACCAGGGGGCCCCCAAGAGCACTTGAAATGTCCCACAAGGTGGTGAGGGGGCCCCCAAATCAAATTCTGCTCAGAGCCCATAAAGGCTTGAGCCGGTCCTGGTCATAACTAATGCTTTCTGACCAATTGCATCAGCTCAGTGATGACAGGTGTAAGGGGAAGGCAGTGATTCAAACATTCACTAAGAGGAGGTGTGCACTTATGTTAAACTTCTATGAAATGAGAATGTGACCAAAGACTAGGCTGGCAGGTCCATTATGTGGCGATAACTGCTATACTATGGGCTGCTCCCAGATGCTCTCTTAAGATCAAACTGTCCCAGTTCTTACTCTACTGCATCCATAACTCCCTGAGGTCCACAGACAGCGTGCAGCTTTACTCAGCTGTTGGGTTCCTACAGCTGAGACTGTGATAAAAAAGAATTATGTACAGCTATAGTTGAGATGGAGCGTAAGCTTTTCCCAACAACTTAGAGTCATGCACAACATGATTCAGGAGAATGCAGACAGAACAGATGTCTGATCAGACAGAACGCAGAACAGCTATCAGCGCAGGGGTGTCTTTGTCTCTGTCTGCCTCACACATGTATTATTTCCCCTACAACTTCTACGCAACTTGGATATGCATATCAGACTTTTCATGTAGCACAGAGAGGTTTGTACCGAGTACAGCATTTTATCACAGGATGCTGTTACCTGCCATGTACAGACGCAGAGAGGTGACACTGAGCCACTCACTGCAACCAAGTGCTCATCTACATTGCAGACGCAACAAGCAAAGCTATGCTGTAACTTAGCAATAGAGGAAGAATCAGAATTAATCAAAAACAGTGAAACTTAATATCCCTAGCCCTCAAAGTTTCTTAGTCTACATTTCTAATTATTATGCCATACACACACACACACACACACACACACACACACAAACAAATTATGAGCCCAGAGTTAAAAAAAGAAAAAGAAAAGAAAACCCATTTGGTTACTCTGCACTAATCCCCATTCAGATGTTCTGGGGCCAGCAATTACATCACAATCTGAAGTTACAGCCACAGACTGATTAAGAAACACAAATATATAAATCAAAAATGAAATTAACGAAAAAAAGACTCCATTGCAATTATATTTGACAAAGGAAAGTGATGCAGTTCTCAGCTGTTTGGAAATAAATAAAAGCCTGATTGTGCTTTGCTTCACATTAATAAGATGCTGGCGTGCTCACAGAATGTCTGAGCGGTTACAGTACATTTAGCTGTGTGAGTCACATTCCCTCAGGCCAGAGCGTGGAGACACACTGAGCCAGCTGGTAGCTCTTAGCGTCAAACGCACTGAGATCTCTGTATCCCTCTGGCCCACCGATCATTCCACTGCTAATCTGCTAATGCGCAAACTCATAACATTAACATCATCATCATCACCATCACCATCATCATCATCATCATCATCATCATCATCATCATCATCATCATCACCGCCATTATTATGCAATTTAACAGATGCCCTGATCGCAGTTAACATCTTTACACACTCTTTATTTATACAGCTGAATATTTTTATTAGAAACAATTCTGGTTGATTGTCTTGCTCTGTGGCACAGCGACAGTATGCTCTAAATAAGAGTCAAACTCCCAGCCCCTGATCTACAAGCCCAGCTCCATTCACATCATGCCAGACTGCCACCCACTCAAGTACTGTAACACTTTAGTTTTTCCTGCACTGCTGTTGTTATACTGTAACTACTTTGATAACAACAGGTTATTACTAAGTAATTGCATTGTAGGTAACATGGAACAAGAGTCAGTGTTGTTCTTACTAACACATGCAAAACCAAAACATGGCCAGCAATATTACATGCCAGTTATTCTTTAACATGCATCATGGCATAGAAATCTGAGACTTTTGACATGCTGTATGAGAGACTGAGTGTGTGTAGTCAAGACTATGCCTGTCCTAATCTCTCCCTCACTTTCCTGTCTCAGTCTCTCTCTCAACATCCCATCTCCTGCACTCGTTCATTGCTCTGTTAACATTTTCACTCCTTAAGAAATTCCAAACGATCTCTTCCTAAATATATTCCCCTCAGCTATCCTAGACTTCTGCTTGGACTACAGCTCCAGATTGCCGCATTATGTTTATTTAATTAAGGAGATGAAAATCACATAACATATGCCATCTCTCTATGAAATGATAACTAAGGAAAAAACTCTTAGTAAGTAAACTAGACTGGGTAAAGCAGTGACTGCATTCAGTGCTACTTTTCATTTGTGCCTCCTCTTTCTAGAAACAAGCATTTTATTTTTCACATTTGTTTAAAAGTAAAAATTCAAGGAGAAATAGGAGGAGACAGAATCGGTGTTCTCACATTCCAGTGTAGTTACAGCAACATAAAACACTCTGTTGATTCAAATTGCCTGAGGAACAGACGGCACACTACTCCCTCTAGTGGAGAAAGTAAGCGACTATATCAGAGACAAGGGACACCTCAAATGACCTTAAAGGAAGAAACTATTTCTGCTGTTACTCCTTTTACTACTACTGCTACTGCAGACACAGATGGGGGTCCACAGGGTGCTGACGAACCCCCACCCAGCCACAACAAATGGATATAAAATGGATGGAATGAAATGTAAAACCAGAGTCCCTTTGGAATTTTTATATAAAACAACTTCATCATGTGCATCATAAAGGGTGGTAAATGTGTGGGATGGAAACTGTGTGATGAACACACTCTGAAGTCCAGCGATGGTGCAGAAATGCTGAGGGGAGACAGCTGCTTTCCATTGTGTTATGAAATACTTTACAAGAAGTAAAACACGAAAACCAATGCCATTGTTTAAAATGCAGACCACCAGTCTACTTTCAAAGGGCAGTAATGATGTTTCTCTTCAAAGTGCAGAGAAACATTGTAGGCTGAGAAAAGGTTGGCTATTTTTAGTGAGAGTATTCAATAAGTTGGTGCTGATGTGAAAACAATCAATATCTAACTATGACTCCAGTTTGATTGATTTTAAGGAATACAAAATACTTTCAAATCAAAACATTTGTATTATTTACCAATCGTAGATGTAGAAAATCTATAATTCCTGCAGGAGTGCCATTTTTAAAAACTGGAAAGATAAAGTAAGTGACAACACAGGTGTCCAGATAGCAAAACCAATTTTCAAAACCATCAAAAGGTTGTGAAAAGTCTACAATGCCTTAAATAAGCTTGCTGCAGCCCTGTAAAAAGTCGCACTTGGCCAGCGAGGAAGTTCATCATAAACATATTCATTGTGTCCATTTAGATAAAGCCGCGCGGCTGAAGGAGCAACTATAGGGAGAGGTGTGGGAGACTCTTAAGATTGTTCCTTACTTTGAGCTAAATATCGAATATTCACTGCTGAGGAGGGTGCAAAAATGAATGGATGGTTACGTGGTGATATGAAACAACCATAACCTCATGACTTATGACATACGTTCATTTAGCTGGTTTACATTATGTTTTTTGATGTCATTCTTGGAACGACAGGTGGAAATGAGGTCATCAGATCCAGGTCTGCAGAAATATGGCGGTATTTTATTTGATCCCTCCTTCAGGTCCACTATTTGGGATAAAACCCACGTTATAGTGACACCACGCCACTCAGAGACAGGCACTCAAGGACAGGAAGTTCATTTTCCAAAGGACGGTCGTCATGACCTGCGCTGACGAAAGGCCATGAAGTGATGGATGACAAATGGCCATGAAGGCTTGAGAATAAAGAGGCGCTGATTCTTACAGACGCATACCTGAGGCCGTCGAAGCAGAGCGCGACAAAATTGCAAGAAAGGGAAAAAGAAATGTGCTGACACAGCAACACGGTGCCTATTCTGTTATTATAGACCCCGGGCTGATGATACGACCGGGCTGAGAATAATAACATGTGTGATGATGCAAAGCCGAAGAACCTTTGCTCAAATATATTCTCCCGGAAATGCTTGAATGAATCTATTAAGCTGTGCTTTACGTGTGAGCAGAGGGCGGACTGCAGATCACGTCTTGCTGAATGTCGGAGGTTTGGCAAATCCTCATGTTAGTTATGTACGAACAAGGCATCGCTGACCCCATAAGGGGCGTGTCTGTACCACACTGTCAATCACTTTGTAGTCCAATGAAATGCTTCTTGCTCTGTTTTAAGACGAGTTGAAATTGGTGATTTGATACGACACTCCAGCCATTACTCTGAATTCTGAGTTCTCATTCGTTCCCTTCGAGGTTACAATGCGTTGGACGGTCAAACCAGTGCTAAATATAACAGCATAGAGATCTACATTCCACAGCTTTTAGTTCACACAATAACTGCTCTTTCATCATCAGACGCCCCAGTAACCTTGAAGAGTTTCACCCTTGCATTGGTGCTCATTTTTCCCTCAGAGGTCTGCAGGGTGGCCTAGCTTTCACCTTAAAATCGGCAACACATTCAGACCCAAGAAAACAGGAGCAGTGAGTTAACCATGTAACTAAGTGCTGAGTAGCAGTGGAAACCAGCACAGGACTGCTGGGCAAGTTCATGTTTGCTAGGACTTCACTAAGAACAAGTAGGGTGTCAAGTGTTTTTGATTACCCTTTTTGTCTGACTGACATGCATTAGTGTACAGGTACAACCACAAAGTAAAGGTGGTGAGTACCCAACGTTGAAAAACCACACATTTTCAAATCATCTAGAATGAGTTAACTTCTCTTTCGAAGGACTTCATCTGTTGATCATAATTGTTGAACAAAACTTGTACAAAATAACATTTCATTGTAAAAAAAAAGTATGGCTCAGCCAAGAGGATTTTTAAAGAGGTTTAACGGAGAGGGTTAGCTTAAGAATGCCTGCCAGCAGAGGGCACTCTTAACCTAACTCTCCTCCATTTGACAGGAGACAACAAGTGTCACAGAGCGGATGTCAGCGCTGACAGCCATCACTGTAACACCAGCTCGTGAAATTCACTCAATTTCAGAGGGAGCTTCCAGTTAACGCTGTGCATATTTGATCACCATGGCGACAGGAATGAGGTAAGAATACAGTAACTAAGCATTCACATGGATTCCGTTGCCTGAACAGAGAGCACAGATGGGATACAGCATCTGAATGATAGTGACACATCTGGGCAGTGACATTACAGGCGTAATTTCTTTGCACAGTGCGCCTAGAGCTCGACATGCGTGTGATAGGGTATGACAGCACTATCCCTTGACAGTGCAGCACCATATATGGAGATCAAGCAGTGATTCTCGTCTAACGACCAATCAGGATGCTGCCATTTTACCACATAATTCTGATAATTACAATTAAAAAAAAAAAAAAACAGGCTAGGACAGTAAATCTAACCTTTAAGAGTAAGGTTGCCGCAGGTATTGGAGAAAACCCCTGTGCATGTATTTCTAACACCTACAAATGAAAAACAAACTTGAATCTAATTCATCTGAATCTAAAACTCATTTAAAATGAATGAATCTGTTCTCCAATTGCCCTTACAATTTTGAAATGATGAATGACTCATTATCATATATTGATATGTCTGCTTTCAACCCCCATCGACTGAGAGAAATTACAAATACTTGAAATATTACTGTATTGTGATCTGTACAACTCGAGTTAGCATAACCAACTTGAAGACCCACTAAAATTATACATATAAATAACATTTTAGCAACATATTGTATAGTAAACATACTGTAAATAAGATTGAAAGTAAAAAGAAGAAAATTTCTCGGTATACCTATTTTTTGTTTCAGGTGCAACTGGTGGTCCATTCTCATATAGAAAATAAACACCAGGAGAAGAGTGGGCACACAGTGAGATAGAGGTGTAGGTAGATGACCTTGTCCTTCCTGGAGGTCGCAGATTGTAAAATCAATCCCCTTTTAATCCTGTGGGGTAGGGCGTATCGATCAAACCTGTGATCTAAGCCGCCGCCGGTAATTTGAATAGATAACAATTTATATTGGTGTTGCCACGGGCAGTGTTTCAGCAGCAAACCTTTAAAAAAAAAGCTAAAACAGAAACACTAAATTATTTATGCTTATGTTTACTGGCCATGTTATTGCCGTATGTATTGTGATTATGTTATTGACAATGTTACCGGCTGAATAAACATAGTTTTACCCCATTTTCACATTAAGCGGTCCATTAAGTATTGTGGAGTTCCTCGCGCTCCGACGCGCTCCAAGAGAACTCTCTTTCAGCGGGCGTGTTTCCGAGAGCTAATTCTGTTTAAAGACACAGTGCAATGCCCAGAACCGGCGGGGTTAAAAACAACAGCCTGAAATAAATGCCAGAGTGAAGAACTGTCCATGTCCCATTTTCTCACATAATTATGCGTTCCTCTCAGCATCAAATTGACTCTGCCGCTGCCTGTTAGTGGGGTTTCTGTGAGGGTTTGTGTTTAAGAGACCTGTCACCTTCATGAATTGTAGTAATTGTTCTACTGATGCAAGTGGGAAACAAAAACAAAAAAAAATCAGGCGTGGACTTTTGGTACTTTTCAGTGTGGGATTAATGAGTTCGTTCACACCCCATAATTAGCTGGCTCGCTTTTGGAACCACTCCGTCATTATCTAAATCTCCTGTTTGCAAGAGATCCCCAAACATATTGGAAATTCAATAGGAATCAGGATGGGTTTTGTGAGGCGTCCCAGATGGGCTCGGCATCAGAGAGTATTGACTTATATCCGCGAGACAAGCGGGGCGACGTGCAGCCGAATAAGAAAAGCCCATAAGTGCAATTACAGAACATCCCTCAACAAGACAGGGCTATGAATCTGACAAAGGCAGGCGGGACGGCGAGATAATTACCCGCCAGATTTCACAGCGCGCACACTTTACGTCTCAGCTCCCAGCTATAAAAGAAGCCAATTTGGTTTCATGCACCAGAAAAATATTAACTCGTGATCTTTCAAAAAAAAAAAACAAAAAAACATTACTGTTAAAGATCTGAAAGCGGGAATATATCTTTCCAATCTCAGGTGTTGGGGAAACCCAGAGACACCTTTTATTTAAACATCTTCAGAGCTGTGATCCTATGCTTGTAAGAAAATTGTTTAGCGCCTATTGCTTTATAGAAATGATTTACAATTGTTTTAAAATCACAAGGCTCGGTTCAATATGCAATTACACATTTTACATCTTGTTAGACTGTGATTATGGTTATTTTCAAAAGCCCAATGGAGCCGTTTCAGTTTATTGCAGCCCACAGTTGTGGCTCTGTTGGGGGCCTTAAGCTTTTGTTGAAGTGGAGAGCATAAGAACATTTTACAGACAAGAATAAGCCATTCAGCTATATCTTGTCTTGCAGTTTACCTATAAATCTGAAAAATTTTATTTAAGGTGCTTGCCACGCATTAAAAATATGTATCTTGCATTTTGACCAAATTTGTCTAGTTCAGCGCTTAGGAACTCATAGGGATTGACAGCAAGTCCTGACTACTCAGCTACTCAATGTACAGCTCCTGGTGTGAGTGTTCCCTGAGGTCAGTATTACATTTACCGTGACAGTGAATTACTTATTTCCGTACAAACCCTCTGCAAATTAATTTCCTTCTGAACCTCAATTCACAGAGGAAAATGTGTTTAACAATAAATATTACTTTTTTTAACAATTCATCTGATTTAGACCTGGGACCAGTCTTGTTGCCCTTCTCTGAACTTTTCTCTAGTGATTCTTTGTCTTTTTCATGCTGCTCTGGGAATCCAGGATCCAAATTGTATGTTAACTATAGAATTGTATATTATGTTTTTTTTTATTTCGTCATATACGTTTTCCGAGAGGTCTGATAAAATTAATTTTTCTCCAATGCCTCGGTTTTTAATATTGTTTAATAAGTTCAAACGGCGCAGAAGCTGTTGCTGAAGTCTATGTGAGGGATCCAGTGAGACCTTTTATCATTGCACCACAAGTTTGGATAGTCAAAATGGAGCCCAAAGACATGTTTTTCAGCACACAGAAATAACGTGCCTTCAGCACCCAGCTGAAGCTTTTTTTGGCGGTTCTCCGTTCATATATCTCCATTTGCACAGTCGGGAAAGAGTTACTATGGCTCCAAATCATGCTCGCTAAATCATAAGACACATGGGACACAAACGCGTATCGACGGCGAGTGGAGCGTGTGCGAATGAAAGAACAGGGGAGATTAATAATGTTCCTATAGCTTACCGTACGACAGCACACCCGTCCCCGCGTCAATAAACACGCCGGCACGCGTACACAGCTGCTGAACAGTGAACCTCATTCACACAACGGCAGCTCCGCCCTGATGAACTGACAGGAGCTGGAATAAATTGTTGCCGGTGATAAATTTCCATTGTTCTCCATTTGAATGCCACCGGTAGTCTTGTTCTGGAAGTGCTGGAGGTGGTGACTCAGAGTTTAATGACAATCGCACTAATCAATTTGATATGTCCTCATGGTATCGCTTTTTTATGGAGCAACAGGTCAGTTTTGAGCTAGTATCCATGAACTGTGAGTTAACTCCTGCCTCAGACAACTGGCCCCCCACAAGCAGGGAAAAACCCTAATTCCTGACAGTTACAGAGTTTAAAGTGCACTTTGATTCATCCTAATGCATATATAAGCTACATATCACATGATTTGGCTTACAGGTTGCTGTGTGCACGGATCCAAAGTCCAAGAGATGCAGGACAGTTAAAGTATTGAGAGTATTTTGATGATTGCAGTCAATTTTCTGACCTCCTTCAAAAATTTCTCTTGCGCTGTGATCTTACATACAGTGCAGAAGAGGCATACCTGCACGAATGAGGGGGTGTTAGGTTTCAAGCTTACGGTCTGTGAACTCTCACACCACCACTCTCCGCCTCCATCCTCTGAGGATTTTCATGAGTAAAATTGGGATCTTTACTTGGCCGGAGTAAACCATACAGAGCACGGGTGACAAGTGGAACTGAAACACAGTGAAACTGCAGCGACTGTAGGAGACTGAGCAGCCTTCTAGCCATTAGCGAGATTGGGAGCGGCGCGTACAAGGAGGCACTTGTCTTTGCTGGTCGAGACGTTGCTGGCAGCACCAGGGATGCCGTTTTTCCTGTTGTGGGTGCCTGTTTTTCACGTGCCTTGACATTACTTTTCCCTTTCAGCTGGCATCTAACGTCTGGGTGATCGATGACCTCGCACATGGCAATGCAGCTTAGCAACTGTCCGCAGAAGGCTATTATGCCACCCGTTGCTATAGGGACTGCAACGGACAGCAACAGTGAGGTCACTGCTGAGGTAAGAGCCTAAGTCACAGATTGAGTTCTGCACTTAAAAGCGACCGTTTCACTTGCCTATGACGGCCTGGCCATTAATGGTAGAGAACCCTCCTTTACATCACACGCAATCACTACAACTCATAAAGAGGAACAAATTTCCATCTTCAATTTATGAATAAATATGCATATATCAAAACCAGCTGCCTTCAATTTAAGTACAATTGTGACTGCGCTTCTGCAAGGCTCACCAGAACGGAATAAACAGGGAGACTCAAGGTGAAACCGGACGCGATATTCAGAGAGGGTGCAAAAATGTTATGAATTCATAATTAACTGCTCCCCAGGGAAAGCAATTCATTAAGTGTACAGGATAAATATGATAATTGCAATAATTGCCGCTGGTATGAAGGTCAGACTCTGTGCTGTCCGCAGTGGTGTGTAATTAAGAGAGCAGTGAATGCACACCCAAGTCTGATGGCACACAAGACAGAGGGAGAACATCACGATACAGCACAGCAAAAGGACACGGAAGGACAGCGAATTGCTCTCCACGCTCATTCCTGCTCAGGGATGAAATTGTACACCCTTTTTCATTGTCGATAATGTGGGAGTTTTCTGTTGGATGTCCATTACTTCTTTTTAAAAAATCAATTGTGCACCTAAAATTGCTAACCTGCTAGCTAAGCCACTGTCTGCTGCCCTTTTTTCTCTGCTGGTTGATGTGCAGGAGGTATTTTGTGATAGCGCAATATCTGTTGCTGCTTTAGGAAAGGAGGTGACGGTTGCCAGGAATCCCCTACTTTTCCTATTTATATGAAAAATAAGGAATTGTCCTTAAAAGCCTTAGGCCTATCATGATGTTTTCCAGATATACATCATGTTTGTTGAGCTTCAAAACTTTGTTGCACAATGACCCAAATCCAAAAACTGACATGTCACTGACACAATGAATATTTTGGTTTGTGAAGAATGCACTCATGGTAAGGGTTAAGTTCTTAGTCCCCTCAATCAGGCAGGGAAGCATTGTTGGCAGGCATGCAGCACGACCCAGTTCGTGCTCACCAGAGTTCTGTGACACCTGCCATAGAAAGTGAATGGCCATGACAGCGCTGGTCACTGTGAGGAAGAGGTGTGTTATTAGACTGGCCACCAGGGGGCACTGTGTGGCAGCACTGGCCAGGGCCAACAATCAGTTGAAATTGCCGGCACAACGACAAATGGCACATTGCATTGTTAGCGCAGATTCATCAATCAAAAGTGACATCTGCAGGCCCTGCAGGGCTCTGAAATGGCGCTCTGAGATAAAAAAAAAAAAAAGGGGAAGCTGAGGATGTCCCCAAGCACTGGAGGGCTGTTAGAGAATATGCCACATCAAATTAAATGCCATGCAATACAGGGCTGCATACAGTACATCTGTATCTTTGGCATGAAATTATCATTCTAATGCAGTGCGGTTCCCAGCCTTGGTCCTGCAGAGCCAGGGGGTTCTGATGGTTTTTGTGTTCTCCTCGGCCCCCAAAAAAAAAAAAAAAAAAAACAGATGAGGTCAGACATATGAAATATGTAATCAGCTGCTTAAAGAATAATGTGATATATTAATAATATATTAATAATAAAAGTCTGCAGACCCTGCCGCTGCCTCTCCTAGGGCTGGAGACACCTAACCTGCCTGCAGCTGGAGACTGAAATTAGCATGTCTCTGAAAATCAAAAAAGGGTTTGTGGGAAAGAACCCCCCGACAAAAAGAACTGAATGTTGAACGTTCAGAGGATGCACTGAATGTTGGTCCCTGAAGCAGCTGGTTTGGATAATGCTCAATTCATCCTTCTGGATACTTCTGATTTATTTTTGATTTGCGTTTTTTAATGTCCCTTACAGAACCACCATGCAGACTTTTCTTTAAATGTGAAAATCTGCAAAAAAAACTATCTGCACATGTCAAGTTAAGACCTATGTGAATGACCAATTTGTTTTTAAAACAGTCTACATAAACCGTTCCTATGCTGAGCTTTTGTCATTTTAGCATTGCACTAGAGTTCACTATGTATAGTTCACTAGTGCAGAGGGGGAAAGCAGTCAGTGTATATTGGGGTATATTGACCTGGCATGTTTTTTATATTCTAATTCAGCCATTTTAAAAAGTATATGTGTGATTTCCTCAACATTTTCCATGGCCTGGTCAAATTCTGGTGTCTTGGACAACTCCCCATGAAAAAATGGCTCTGAAAATCTGGCCACTAACCATCCACTGTATCTGGCTGGGTACATTAACCCTTCAGATCCATTCTCACTTTGATTCCCCATCACTGCAAAGGAAAGCTTAGGTCTGAACTGACCTACCTGTTTACAAATAAATAACCTGGAATTTTAAATCCAAGTTTAACTCACAGACATCCATTTCCTTTGATTCCTCTGGAAACAGTGCTGGATGTGTCTGTGACAAATAAAGTAGCACAGCAATTATCTGAGGTCAGACTTGATGCATGCAATAACATTCCCATTTTCAGACACAAGGCCAGCTGTGTATATGAGATTAATGGCTGAGTGAGGACCTGGAGCATGCACACTCCGGATAAGTCCGCATATTTATTCAGAAACATAAAGGCCAAGACTTCTCAGGTGCTGGGTTGAGCCAAACTCCCGGTGAAAAGACCATACAGCCTGCATGGCTGTGCACTGCATGCAACCCTGTATGGTCTAAACACACCTTTTATTTACTGACAATCCAATGTTTCTGCCATAGCATTTCTGCCTTTTGTCATGTCTCACAATACATGCTAATACAACACCTATATTGAGGACAACAAGTGATAAAAACACACCCATTCCTCTTATGATACAGTATGCCTACCAATCAGTGTGGGGAAAAAATGTTGGTGGAGTTATCATGCTAAATTCAATCAGCAATACAAGTATAAACACATACTTTTATGCATATTTAATGAAATATATCATTTATATATAATCATAACTGAACACCGGATGTTTTGTCATTTTACTGTCACAGTAAACGTGTTGTGGTCAGCTTTAGTAATCTGGACTGGGCGTTCCTCTCCAGGTCGGAGGAGTTCCACAGACAGCCCGCTCCAGTGCCTTCAAAGGTTAATGTCCGGGTGGGACTGGAGAGTTTCTCCAGATGTGGGGGAAAAGGGGGGTGGGCATGATGGTACAAACGGCCCAAACGCGCGCTGTAATGAGTGGAATCGCCTGGCGTTGGGCCAGGCCGGTGACGGCACACAGGAGCCCAATACCTCTGCCTAAGTAATAGCCTCACACACATCGCGCTCACAGAATAATGGGCCGCACGCCTCCCATCGCCGCCTCTAAACGGCTCATTCCCACTTTGTCTAATTACCCTATTAAAGCTTATTTTGCAGATTTGTCCTCAGGATGAACAATGCGCTCGCTGCCTGATGACGGTTTCATCAGGACACAAAGCCGGTCAGATCGCACTTAATATTCAGCGAGTTAGCGGTGTATGTTTCTCTTATTTACCCAGTGTGAAAATCTAATATTTTACGGTACTGTTTACACATAACAGACACATATTTTTGTGGTAGTAGCTGTAGAAATTGTTGCCGTGGTAGCGGTAGTACTAATGGGTATTGATGGATTGTTTATTGTCATGCCCAGTGGGGAAGTTTGTCTCGCATCCCACACAAATAAATAATTGTAATGCAATTATACAAATACAATAATGCAGCATCACAAGGCCGTATGGGCAAACAGCAAGCAGAACACATCCGTTCTTCACTATGCTGGCTTTGTACAATGTATTTACTGCTTACTGGCAGGTAATAATCTAGTCATAAAAGTAGTACAAACTGCAGTTATCTAGTAGTTGCAGTTAGTAATTTCATATATAGTACATTCATTCATGCACTATATGTGAAAAAAACCAAGTATAAACACAAAACAAGCTGATGAGCTGCATATTCAAATGGAATAATAACAATAATAGGTAATTAGAGGACGACACACCTGAAATTTTCAGTGTGAGCACATAGTTTATCATGAAGCGCACATTGTGGTGTGCTACAGGGTGAGTACAGAGAGCTGCTGCGCAGATGCGCAGTCCTGCTCTAACGGTGATTCTGCAAACGATCTGCAGCTGCCTGCAAATGAGTATAATCCCACAGAGAGAGGCAGATGAGGCCAAATGTTATTCCGCTGATGCAGGAGGTAACCGGAGCATCTCGGTCCCCGTTTGGCTCCTTCTGCCGTTGCCGGGGCTTCCAAGAATCTGGTTTTATCTGCAGGTTCTGGAATGTTCCGTTGTTCACAGAAAACAAAAATCACACCATCGCGTGAGCTTATAAAGAATATGCATTATCTTAAAACAGATTTAGGCTGCTAACTCTTTGAAGAACCCCAAATCTTAGAACAGATTTAAGACACTAACTCATTAAAGAAACAGACACACAAGCAAGGCCTCTGGGTGTCAAACCGAAGTGGAAGCGCCAGTCTCTGGTGCAGCTGGGAGTCCCATGGCTGAGGTTTGGGTCACAGCTGTGCCGTTATCGGCCGTGCCTGGAGGACCACGCTGGCAAAGCAGCAATTGGCAGAGGCTTGGTGGGAAACGATGTGGGTTAAACTGGTTACACTCATCATTACCTTGAGTAATTGCTGCTGTTTCTTCCCAAAATTTGTGGCTCATCGGGTTCACACGAGGTGAAGGAGAACGGGACATGACAAAAACACCTTACTAACTGTTTCAAAATGAACTTTTTCCATCAGAACATTCTCAAAATGGTAGGGCAACTTTTTTCCCCAGGATGTAAATTTTGTAATGTTTTCTTCATGTTCTTTTAACATTAGTAACTTGCATTGTTCTTTTTGTGACCTTGATGAAACTTGTGCAGAGCAATGTAATTAATGGAGTATTTGAGTAATTTTCACATCATAACATTCATCAAACCCCAGTGAAACTACGACCTCAGTGTTCCCCAATACCCCAGGTGTGTTTTCTGTTAGCCGGGTTAACATGGACTGTGAGAATGCCCTGTAAGTCACAGAGTGTAAGATCAAGTGCATATGTGTGTGTAACACAGCAACACAGCCTGCTCCAGCACCGTAACTCAGGGGCTGAGGGTTAGAGCTAAGGGGAGAGTGACAGAGAGAACCAGCCACCAGTGTGGGTTATTGCTGGCGAGGTGAACCAGTCCCCAGTGTGGGTTATAGCTGGTGAGGTGAACCAGCCCCCAGTGTGGGTTATTGCTGGCGAGGTGAACCAGTCCCCAGTGTGGGTTATAGCTGGTGAGGTGAACCAGCCACCAGTGTGGGTTATAGCTGGCGAGGTGAACCAGTCCCCAGTGTGGGTTATAGCTGGTGAGGTGAACCAGCCCCAGTGTGGGTTATAGCTGGTGAGGTGAACCAGCCCCCAGTGTGGGTTACAGCTGGCGAGGTGAACCAGCCCCCAGTGTGGGTTATAGCTGGCGAGTCCCCAGTGAACCAGCCAGTCCCCAGTGTGGGTTATAGCTGGCGAGGTGAACCAGCCCCAGTGTGGGTTATAGCTGGTGAGGTGAACCAGCCCCAGTGTGGGTTATAGCTGGTGAGGTGAACCAGCCACCAGTGTGGGTTATAGCTGGTGAGGTGAACCAGTCCCCAGTGTGGGTTATAGCTGGCGAGGTGAACCAGCCCCCAGTGTGGGTTATAGCTGGTGAGGTGAACCAGCCCCCAGTGTGGTGCTGGTGAGGTGAACCAGTCCCCAGTGTGGGCTGTTGCTGGCGAGGTGAACCAGCCCCCAGTGTGGGTTATAGCTGGTGAGGTGAACCAGCCCCAGTGTGGGTTATAGCAGGCGAGGTGAACCAGCCCCCAGTGTGGGTTATAGCTGGCGAGGTGAACCAGCCCCCAGTGTGGGTTATAGCTGGTGAGGTGAACCAGTCCCCAGTGTGGGTTATAGCTGGTGAGGTGAACCAGCCCCCAGTGTGGGTTATAGCTGGCGAGGTGAAAATGTAAATGTTTTACGGTACTGTTTACACATAACAGACACATATTTTTGTGGTAGTAGCTGTAGAAATTGTTGCCGTGGTAGCGGTAGTACTAATGGGTATTGATGGATTGTTTATTGTCATGCCCAGTGGGGAAGTTTGTCTCACATCCCACACAAATAAATAATTGTAATGCAATTATACAAATACAATAATGCAGCATCACAAGGCCGTATGGGCAAACAGCAAGCAGAACACATCCGTTCTTCACTATGCTGGCTTTGTACAATGTATTTACTGCTTACTGGCAGGTAATAATCTAGTCATAAAAGTAGTACAAACTGCAGTTATCTAGTAGTTGCAGTTAGTAATTTCATATATAGTACATTCATTCATGCACTATATGTGAAAAAAACCAAGTATAAACACAAAACAAGCTGATGAGCTGCATATTCAAATGGAATAATAACAATAATAGGTAATTAGAGGACGACACACCTGAAATTTTCAGTGTGAGCACATAGTTTATCATGAAGCGCACATTGTGGTGTGCTACAGGGTGAGTACAGAGAGCTGCTGCGCAGATGCGCAGTCCTGCTCTAACGGTGATTCTGCAAACGATCTGCAGCTGCCTGCAAATGAGTATAATCCCACAGAGAGAGGCAGATGAGGCCAAATGTTATTCCGCTGATGCAGGAGGTAACCGGAGCATCTCGGTCCCGTTTGCTCCTTCTGCCGTTGCCGGGGCTTCCAAGAATCTGGTTTTATCTGCAGGTTCTGGAATGTTCCGTTGTTCACAGAAAACAAAAATCACACCATCGCGTGAGCTTATAAAGAATATGCATTATCTTAAAACAGATTTAGGCTGCTAACTCTTTGAAGAACCCCAAATCTTAGAACAGATTTAAGACACTAACTCATTAAAGAAACAGACACACAAGCAAGGCCTCTGGGTGTCAAACCGAAGTGGAAGCGCCAGTCTCTGGTGCAGCTGGGAGTCCCATGGCTGAGGTTTGGGTCACAGCTGTGCCGTTATCGGCCGTGCCTGGAGGACCACGCTGGCAAAGCAGCAATTGGCAGAGGCTTGGTGGGAAACGATGTGGGTTAAACTGGTTACACTCATCATTACCTTGAGTAATTGCTGCTGTTTCTTCCCAAAATTTGTGGCTCATCGGGTTCACACGAGGTGAAGGAGAACGGACATGACAAAAACACCTTACTAACTGTTTCAAAATGAACTTTTCCATCAGAACATTCTCAAAATGGTAGGGCAACTTTTTTCCCAGGATGTAAATTTTGTAATGTTTTCTTCATGTTCTTTTAACATTAGTAACTTGCATTGTTCTTTTTGTGACCTTGATGAAACTTGTGCAGAGCAATGTAATTAATGGAGTATTTGAGTAATTTTCACATCATAACATTCATCAAACCCCAGTGAAACTACGACCTCAGTGTTCCCCAATACCCCAGGTGTGTTTTCTGTTAGCCGGGTTAACATGGACTGTGAGAATGCCCTGTAAGTCACAGAGTGTAAGATCAAGTGCATATGTGTGTGTAACACAGCAACACAGCCTGCTCCAGCACCGTAACTCAGGGGCTGAGGGTTAGAGCTAAGGGGAGAGTGACAGAGAGAACCAGCCACCAGTGTGGGTTATTGCTGGCGAGGTGAACCAGTCCCCAGTGTGGGTTATAGCTGGTGAGGTGAACCAGCCCCCAGTGTGGGTTATTGCTGGCGAGGTGAACCAGTCCCCAGTGTGGGTTATAGCTGGTGAGGTGAACCAGCCACCAGTGTGGGTTATAGCTGGCGAGGTGAACCAGTCCCCAGTGTGGGTTATAGCTGGTGAGGTGAACCAGCCCCCAGTGTGGGTTATAGCTGGTGAGGTGAACCAGCCCCCAGTGTGGGTTACAGCTGGCGAGGTGAACCAGCCCCCAGTGTGGGTTATAGCTGGCGAGGTGAACCAGTCCCCAGTGTGGGTTATAGTTGGCGAGGTGAACCAGTCCCCAGTGTGGGTTATAGCTGGCGAGGTGAACCAGCCCCCAGTGTGGGTTATAGCTGGTGAGGTGAACCAGCCACCAGTGTGGGTTATAGCTGGTGAGGTGAACCAGCCACCAGTGTGGGTTATAGCTGGTGAGGTGAACCAGTCCCCAGTGTGGGTTATAGCTGGCGAGGTGAACCAGCCCCCAGTGTGGGTTATAGCTGGCGAGGTGAACCAGTCCCCAGTGTGGGTTATAGCTGGTGAGGTGAACCAGCCCCCAGTGTGGGTTATAGCTGGTGAGGTGAACCAGCCCCCAGTGTGGGTTACAGCTGGCGAGGTGAACCAGCCCCCAGTGTGGGTTATAGCTGGCGAGGTGAACCAGTCCCCAGTGTGGGTTATAGCTGGCGAGGTGAACCAGTCCCCAGTGTGGGTTATAGCTGGCGAGGTGAACCAGCCCCTAGTGTGGGTTATAGCTGGCGAGGTGAACCAGTCCCCAGTGTGGGTTATAGCTGGTGAGGTGAACCAGTCCCCAGTGTGGGTTATAGCTGGCGAGGTGAACCAGCCCCCAGTGTGGGTTATAGCTGGTGAGGTGAACCAGCCACCAGTGTGGGTTATTGCTGGTGAGGTGAACCAGCCACCAGTGTGGGTTATTGCTGGTGAGGTGAACCAGCCCCCAGTGTGGGTTATAGCTGGTGAGGTGAACCAGCCCCCAGTGTGGGTTATAGCTGGTGAGGTGAACCAGTCCCCAGTGTGGGCTGTTGCTGGCGAGGTGAACCAGCCCCCAGTGTGGGTTATAGCTGGTGAGGTGAACCAGCCCCCAGTGTGGGTTATAGCAGGCGAGGTGAACCAGCCCCCAGTGTGGGTTATAGCTGGCGAGGTGAACCAGCCCCAGTGTGGGTTATAGCTGGTGAGGTGAACCAGTCCCCAGTGTGGGTTATAGCTGGTGAGGTGAACCAGCCCCCAGTGTGGGTTATAGCTGGCGAGGTGAACCAGCCCCCAGTGTGGGTTATTGCTGGCGAGGTGAACCAGCCCCCAGTGTGGGTTATAGCTGGCGAGGTGAACCAGTCCCCAGTGTGGGTTATAGCTGGCGAGGTGAACCAGTCCCCAGTGTGGGTTATAGCTGGCGAGGTGAACCAGCCCCCAGTGTGGGCTGTTGCTGGTGAGGTGAACCAGTCCCCAGTGTGGGTTGTTGCTGGCGAGGTGAACCAGTCCCCAGTGTGGGTTATAGCTGGTGAGGTGAACCAGCCCCCAGTGTGGGTTATAGCTGGTGAGGTGAGGCTCTCAGGTTGTGTGAGAGGTAACGGGGAGGGAGAGCACTGCAGGGCAGTATGGGGGTGGGGGTGGGGGTGGGGTGAACCCAGAGGCTCTCCCCTCACCTACAGGTAGTATCCCCAGAGATGGCAGGTGGATGGAAGATGGGATGGAATCACTGTAGGGGGTGCTGCTGGAGGGTGTGTGTGTGTGTGTGTGTGTGTGTGTGTGTGTGTTGGGAGGAATCGATGTTCGAGCAGTTCTGTGTGCGTGTGTGTGTAAATGTGTGTGTTGGAAGGAATCGATGTTTGAGCTGTATTGTGTGTGTGCATGTGTGTGTGTGTGTTGGGAGGAATCGATGTTTGAGCTGTATTGTGTGTGTGCATGTGTTGTGGAGAGGAATGTTTGTTCTTGTTTGAGCAGTAGTGTGTGTGCATGTGTGTGTGTTGGAAAGAATTGATGTTTGCGCTGTACTCTGTGTGTGTGTGAGTATATATGTGTGCGTGTGAGTATGTGTGTGTGTGTGTGTGCGTGTGTGTGGCCCAGTGTTTGGGGCTCTCAAAGCCGCTCTGCAGAAACTCGCACAGTGTGCACTCTGTGAGAGTTCGAAAATAAAGAACAAAATAAACATGCATACTGAACAAATAAATTGCCTTGTCTCCCTTTCCTTCTCTCTCTCCCTCTCAACCCCCTTCTCTCTCTTAATTTCTCTATTCCCCACTCTCTCTCTCTTCTCCCATCTCTTCCCCTCCCTCGTTCCTTTTACCCCCTCCCTCTCCCTCCCCCAGGGATGGCTTTGCTTGGTTTGATAAATCCTTTTTGGTGTTGCTTCATTTACTCAGGCTTTGTTTTAGCGCTGTAGGCTCTGCCTGTTTTCCTCAAGAAAAAAAAAAAACCCTGTGAGTTTTCACAGATGAGAACATTGAGGAGGAGAGGAAAGAGAAAAGGGCCCCTTTTGTTGTTAGCTTCTTGAAAGAGCGGCTTCCCACTCTGACAAACGGCGACACGCTGATAGCGGGGAACAGGAAACGGTATAACGTGAGCGGCTTACGACAAGTATTCCGGCGCTCTGATCTGATGGGTTTCTGATCTCGAGATTCTGTCTCGTCGAGTGGCAGCGCTGGCTGGAGTTAGCCCAGAGCATTCCCTTCGCTGTCAAACGCAGAAGAAAATGCTAGAAACCTGTTAGCGTGATGTCAGCAGCAACTGCACCAGCACAACACAAACCCAATCTCCCCATCTCCATTCCTCTGCCCCAGCTTCATGAGTTTGTATCACATTAAAAACAATCCTGCTGCAGTATGCGCGTATCTTCTCTGATTGAAGCTATTTGACCTCCACAGGCTGACTGGATTAAAAAGACATATCTGTGCCCAGAACACTTGTGCTGTGTTATGGTGCCTAAGCAAGTGTTCAACAGTGTGTGTAGTGTTTTATGGTGTCTGTACTGTGTTTTATGTTGTGTGTTGTGTTAAGGTGTGTTTAACAATGTTTGCTGTGCTTATGGTGTTTGTTTAACAGTGCGCTGTGTTTTTATGTTGTGTTGAACGGTGTATGTTGTGGTTTATGGTGTGTTTTTAACAGTATGTATGCTTAATTTTACAGTGGGTGTTGAACAGTGTGTTATATGTTTTATGTGTGTTGAACAGAGAGTGTTATGTTTTATGATGTGTGTTGAACAGAGAGTGTTATGTTTTATTATGTGTGTTGAACAGTGTGTGTTATATTTTATGGTGTTTTTAGTTGTAGTTGATGTGTGTTGTGGCTGGACTATGTTTTACACTCCTTGAGTGGGCCGACTTTATCAGTCCAAGACATCAATGATCTTCAGCATATCAAGTTGTCCTTCTCTGCTGAGGAACTTACCTGAACCGACACGCTTAACTGATCAAGTTCTCAGACTCAAATGATTCAAGGCAATCAGCTTCCTGAAACCACTTCAGTAAACTTAACTCGCTGGGTTTTACAGTGCGCCGGAGGTTAACAGGCTAATCGCGTCTCTGAACTCCACTACTCGTGGACCAGTAGTTTTTCACCCAGCTCTCTCTCCCTGACAGCTCCTCCTTCCCAGCAGCTTCCTCTGCCCTGCTGTGGGACCCAGCAGCGGTCGGGCTCAGCGGGAGCCCCGCATCGCTCTGCAGGGCAGCGTGGCGGATCAGAACCCCTGACACAGTGACCCCCAACCCCCCCCTCCCAGTTCCTGAATGCTGCACAGAGCAGCAGGCCAAACAAGGGAACCACTCAGGAGATAAAACCATTTATACTGAATGGCTCTGAGCAGCTCTAAAGTCTTTCTGCTGTGACTGAAACACACACACACATACACACACACACACACATAAACAGACACTCACACACAGATATTCACACATATACACACACTCACACACTCACAGATATTCACACATACACACACACACACACACACACACACACACAGATATTCACACATACACACAGACACACACATATACACACACAGATATTCACACATACACACTCACACACACACACATATACACACATGCACACACACAAACACACACACATACACACAGATATTCCCACACACACACACATACACACACTCACACACACAGATATTCACACATATACACACTCACACACACACACACACACAGATATTCACATACACACACACACACACACTCACACACACATATACACACATATACACACACACACACACACACACACACACACACATATACACACATACACACAGACATTCCCACACACTCACACACACACACACACACACACACACACACACACTCTCCCTCCCTTCGGCTGTGTCAGCTCCACTGCCCCAGAATGGAGCTGAAACGCTTGAGCCGGTATCACAGCACCCGTTCTTTAATGTTCTCCTGGAGCAGACACGATACCGAGCCTGGTCCAGCCTCTTCAAGGCCGAGATTCCAGAGCGGGAAGACTCCCAGCCCAAGAGCAGCACCATGGCAGCGCAAGAGTCACCATAGAGACCAGCAGCCCATCATAAGGATTCCTAAATGGTGCAGTTCCCATATTCACATGCACCCTTATCCAGAGCAACTTGCCCAGCTTTACAGTTTTACACACACTACATATGCGCAGCTGTATAATGTATGGTTAACTTAAAGATCGTGGGTTCATTTCCAAAGTTTGTGACCTTTGTACCCTTGAGTAAGGTATTCCACCTGAGCTGCCTCAGTAAATATCCGGCTCTATAAATGGATTGTGTGCAAAATAAAAACTGTGAAAATTAATCTAGATAAAGGCATCTTCTAAAAGTAGCCTGAAAGTAAATATATTGTAGTACTAAATGAAGGGGGTCACATCAAGGTGCTAGGAAGGAAATGTTTTTGGGATTTAGAAAACCAACAGGCTCTGTAGCCAGCTATCTTTGTAGCCCCCAAATCTTCTTTTCTTATCGTTTTAATCCCCCGTGTGTGTTTGACCTGGGTGAGTGGATAACCCTGGGCCGGGGCATTCTGTGACTGCCTGTCTGTGCAGCCAGGCCAGGAGGTCTCCATGGGGCTGAACTCAGCTCTGCCCAGCTCAAAACAGGTCTTTCACACAATATCCTCACACATTTACTGGACCCTACACATAATATTCACACATCCAACAGGTAACTCCAGGTGCATAAATGGTGTATGGTATCAATATAAAGAATGTTTTTTTTAGAATTAGAGAGCAGTCTTTGGCAACGCTCTAGATTAGGGCCTGCACAAAACAACCCATAAACTCATGGCACAGTTTTCAATCATTAGTAACATATCAATTATTTGTCTGGTTAATGATGATTGATTACTGCTGGCAGTCGATCCAGCGCTCAGATCTGCCTTCCAGGTGAACTTCAACCTGGCACAGGCACCAGGAAATCAGGTGATTGTGATTACCAAGATCAGCCTGTCTCAAGCCACATACCTCATCACTGACTCTGAACTTTCAACATGTACACAGAACACATAAAAAAATATTTAGATGAATTACTTAACACAATTAATTATGAATAATTCAGCATTTAAATTATACATTAGCATCTAAATGAATAATTAATTAGTGTTTCGTATCATTTCCATGCATGGTCCTAAAGGGTACAGGGACCATTGCTTCATTTTTCTGCCCAGTATTGGCTCAAATGGGTTTTCTGGTCCTCTGTGGGAAATGGCTGCTGTAAAACATGAGGAGAAACTGCTCGTAAATGGCACCGTACAGAATAAAGATTGATGGGGAAAGATTCACTTGATTGATCTGAACTGCTCTGGTAAATATCCATCCTTGTGAATGGATGGCATGTAAAACGTATACTCAGGCGATGCCAGTTTCCCTGGTTACGGCCATCTCCCAAGGAAACCGGTAATGTAGTTATGAAAGCTGGTTCAATACGCCCCCACCACTCATACCCCCAGTATGTACTGACATGGAAAAAGCTTTCAAACTCTTAGAAACATAAATATAGGTCAATATTCATGTACAGTATGATTTAAAAGACAAACAAAGACTGTGTACTCTTCAGAGCCATTTATAAGAACCACATGACATCATATTTGCACTTATTACATAATACATAAAGTACTATCACATTAGAAATGGACAATGCTGCATAAACATAGATCACACATCATACTGGAAAATACACAGTATGAATGATGCTTAAAGTCACATGTACTGACTAATGTTAATGTAAACTATGTTATGAAATAATAACATTCATAGTAGTTATCCTCATTCCTGGCGCTGGCAGGCCACAGTGCATGCTGGTTGTTGTAGTTGTAGTTGTATTGACCAATGAAATCAACTGATTACACAACTGATTACACAGCTAGCTCACCTCACCTGGTTTCTTGGGCCTGACCTTGCTGTGGTACATCAGGTGAAAACAAGAATCAGCGCACACTATGGTCTCACCTGGATTGAGGAACACTGATTTATAGTATCGTTTATAATAGTTTATAATCGCATGTTTATAAGACAGTGATGGGGGACTGAGGCTTCATGAAGCAAAAAATGGGAGGGGCTAAAATGCATCATGACTCACCGCATTTGATCAATGATTACCTCGCTGTGGAGTCTTTTGGATACATTCAAATGAGTCAGTGATTGACAGCTGAGTGTAACTCCACCCATATGGGGGGTCATGAGCTGTCATTCTCTCATCACCAGCACTACACAGCAGGCCACTTTTACTCGTGATGGAAAGGAGGGAAACGGGTAAAATGATGGCTCTTGGTAATGCTAATTTTCTTTTCCACACACCATCTGTTGAGCATTTCACTTCTCTCAATTTTCTCTCATTTAGCGGTGGAACGGTTGTCACCGCATCGAGCCGCCGAAACGCTTAATTAGCAACGTCGTTCATCTGTGCCCAGGCCATGGAGGAGGATGAATATTTTACCTCAGTGAAATGGATTCATTATGCTGTGAAAGTACGAGGCGCTCTCTATCTCTCTCTCCCTCTCTCCTTCTCTCACCCGCCACCCCCACTCACCCCCCCCCCATTCTGTGGACATAGATTTTTACCTTTTTTCCACATCACCAGGAAGGAAGATGAGGAAGAAGAAGAAGAGGAGGAATGTCCGAGTCCTTTTGCTGATGTTTTCAGTCGAGATGACAACTAGAGTCCAAGGTCCACTGAGAGAGAGGGAGAGAGAAAGAAAGAGAGTAAGAGAGAGGCATTTTCACCTGGAATTAGCTGAATAACATACGCGATTGAAGCCTTCGCCCCCCCGCCCGGCCTCCCGCCCTCTTGCCTGACCTCTCTCTGATGACGGATGACGGGGTGGAGTGCGATCCTCGTCTCCACCTCATGAGCGGAGAGAATGACTCTCTTTCATTCGCCCGGGTCTGGCCCGGCATTGATCTCCGCCAGCAGTAGCACAGCAGGAGTCTATTATATTTGAGATTACTTTTAAACCCCTTCATTCTGTCCTCTTGGCTTTTAAATAGCCTCGGCACAAAGAGATAATTGCGTTCCCGAGGCCTATCTGAGCCGCGGGGGCCCCCGTGCCATCGTCCTGGGAATAAGCCCTGCGCACTCCTCCGCTCTCCATCTATCTCTCTCCTCTCCTCTTGCAGTCTGTCTCCATGCCTCTCATCCCTCTTTCTTACCATCCTTCATCTCTCACTCCCATCCTTTTTCCTTTTTTTCCACGGTATCTCACATCTTTAAACGTTCATTACATCTGTAAAACAAATGACTACATGGACTTACTGAATGTATATAAATCCTTGGCTTTGAACAGATTAAAACATTAGCTCTAATCTTCCCATTAATTCCCCCAGTTTTTTAAGGCAGGTATCCGATTCTACAAAATGATCCATTTCTCAACACTTCATCATTTTTCAAAGGGCAACATGTGGTCGAGAGTTACATGAACTAACGGGGAGAGGAACAGAAATACTGAGTGAATTAACCTGTTGGATGATTTTCCCAGACACCAGACCACCATGTGCTCTTTGTGGTAAGTGTCATGGGATCTTTCATGATGGACCTAAATGTAATGTGACAGCATCTCCTACAGCACAGTGTCCCCATGACTGCAATGGCTTTATTTGGTTCAGCATTTTTGCCTCTTACATGCCTACTGACACCACTTCCGAAAGCAACAGCCCAGTTCTGCCAGGAGGCCTGTAGTCCATACACCAGACCAAGCCCACACCTGCTCAGCTTTAGGTACAAGAGAGTTCCGTGATTGCTACTCTTATCTACATGGTTCCTACATAACTCAGGATCACACATCATTTCACATGGACAACACCTGTGCACACAACAGATGGAGGATGAAAGGGGAAAAAAGTGAGAGAGAGAGAGAGAGAGAGAGAGAGAGAGGTAGCACACTAAGCTTCCTGTGGGCTGAGGTTTGTCCCAGTTCACCCTGGTTTTGCTGAGCCAGCAGGGATGCCCAGGGTCAGGGGTCAGAGGTCAGAGATGAAAGCAGAGGTGGTGGTTTTCCCAGAATGCCTCTCTCCTGCCCCCAGCGCAGCGAGTACTGGCGTGCCAGTGGAGACTTGCTCTCTCACTGGGGCCCATTACTACAGGAAACCTCACAGGGCCGAGCTTCCCCCCAGCCCACAGCAGCCATCTGTCTGCAGCTATGCTCCTCTCCCTCCCTCTCTTTCCTACCTGAGTCTAATCACAGATAAGATCAGTATAGAGCAGGCCCATGCAAACTGACCTACGTGAGCAAATGCATGCATGCGCCCCACACACACACACACAAACACACTAATGCTCAATATACACGTGTGCATACACACACACACTCTCTGTTCCACATGTCAATCAGAGCACACACACACACACACACACACACACACACACATACACACAACTACACATACAACTACTGCATGTGCATTCAAATGTACATACACACACATACACAACTGTACGCAGGCACACACACGATCACAAAAGCATGTACACACTAACAAATACACTGCAGGTCCAGACAGATCTGCTGGTAAAGATCAGCTGAAGCAGACATTAGACACCAGTGAATGGCTAACCCATGATGTCTTATCACAGAGCTAAGTGCCATCTTGTCAGGAAGTGGTGATTAAAGACCCCGGCAACCCGCCCCGGCAACGCACCCCGCCATCAGAGCGCTCCGCTAAACGAGTGCGGGAACGATCTGTGCTCACCTCTTCCTCTTTGATTGGTGCCTTTTAGTTATCCACATCGATCCCTCCGCCGTTCTGCAACTCAGCAGGTTCATTGGCAAAAAAAATTGGGTCGGTCGATCACCAGGCGTCGCTCATGCAGGCCGATTGATCCCGCCGCAAGGTCAAATCCCCCTGTCGATTATTGATCAGGACGAGTCGATCAATTAATCATGATGGATCTCCAGCTTGGACGAAGGCCTGTGTTTCCTCCTCCCAAGCCAAAGAGACCGATGATGCCTGTGCACTTTCTGCAGCACGCGAGACAGAAACGGAGCCCAAAAAACACACGTTTTAAAAGCACTGTGAGAGAGGCAGAAACTCAACTTCAACGCAAAACATAGCCCACAATATGAAACATTTATCCAGCTACATTACTGTAACATTACTGTTGGTTGGAACTTAAATGGTCTTTTTTGTCTTAACTGCATAAACACGGATGTTATTTGATTTCAAATGTGGATAAAGTGGGCTTTTAATCATGGAACCAGTGCAAGATTGTACACATAATACACATTCAAAAAAAAAAAATAAACTCTCACTCCTCGCCTTAAGTATAGTCACAACCTCATATATTTTAGTGATGTATCCTATGTTTTTCTGACCGTGCCGGATGTGTACGGGTCGGCGAAGAGGGAGCGAATTACTGAACGAGCGAGGGGCGGTTCATTTCGTGCGAAGTCCGAGCCCGCGAGCTTGATTTGAATCAGGAATCCGGGAATGGAGGGCAAAAGGTGAATTGATTCGAGAGGATCCTCCAGTTCTTGATGAAAGACATGGCGGAGACTCTGGTGAGTGGCAAATCACTGCGTTTGACGGAGGGTGGGGGGCTGGGGGTGACATTGATTTCCAGTTGTCGAATGTGTTGGGGGATGGGGCGAAGCCTGCTTCTGAGCATCTCGGTGTGTCCTTCGTTTGACCTTCAGTCTCACGTGCTAAAATAATAACAGGGCTGCTTCATGGCTCTCGGTCCCTGTAATTTCTGTGATGTTCTGCGGCCCCCCCGACCCCCCTCAATTCATAAAGGCCTGTCGTTATTTCCAATTAGTGCAGCTCAGAGGAAATGCTCAGAGCAGAAAGCTTCAGCCACCTCACTCTCCTCAAACTGCTCTCTTGTTGCATAATCTTTCTCCTTGTGGTGGTAGATTGCATTGGCAAGACTAGGACTATTTGTAATTTGGAGGGAATGACCATAAAATGACTACAGAAAGGAAGGGAGAGTTTTACTCTCAACTTCAGGACACACACACACACACACACAAACACACAGGTATGCATGGACACAAACACGTGCACACACATGCAAAGAAACATGCGCATACACACAGCACACCCATATGTATGAACATATGTACAAATGTGCACACGCACACACACACACACACACACACACACACACACACACACACACACACACACACACACATCATTGCTTGATGTGGGAGTCACAGTTCTCAAAAAAAGGAAATTTCTGTGATTTCTGAACAAAAAACAGAATGAAACAGGACTGTTACACACACATGCACACACACACACACACACACACAAAATTATACTCACATGCACACTCTCACACACACACACACACACACACACACACACACATACAAACACACAACCTGCTCCCCCCCCACAGCAGATTGTGCTGGAAATCTCTCTCCTATCCACAGTTCATGGATGTACACAAGTTGAAAGTGGCAGGGAATGAGAGAGGATGAGGAGCAGAGCAGAGAGAGGGGGACGGGGATAAGTTCCTCACTCTTTGTTACTGCATGATGTCTGACAGGCATTATTTCACACCAGACTGTGTGTGGCATTGCGCTTTTATTGAAATGCAAATCAGGAAATAATAAAGAGACTGCCAACATCAACAGATTTTCAGTAAGGAGGCAGGTTTGTGAAGCGTTATTGGCGGCCGTGTGATACATAACAGCGTTACGCGCTGCATCCTCCTCGCTGAGCTGCGCACAGAGAACACAGTCATTTACACAGATGAAAACACGCTCTGATCCGCCGGCGCGCTGGATGCCTGCTCTGCTACACTACGCTCCTGCTCTCCTTCAGAGCCATTTGCTCTCTAGATCACCTGTGTGGAACTGATCAATTACTGTGTGTGTGTGTGTGTGTGTGTGTGTGCAGCACTGCCAACACACACACACGCACACACATACACACACACCCAGGATTTAACACTGCCAACACACAGACACACGCATTTACACACACACACATCTATATACACACACACACACACACACACAAACACACTACCCCGTAACCACAGCCTGTGTGATTTACTCTTGGAGAAACAGTGAAATGTGAGCCCTGTGCTCTCAGCCTCTCTCTGGGGCAAAACACTGGAGCCTCCGCTCCTGAGTGAGAACGATCAGCAGCCAATTAGGACAGACCAAAAGTGAGGTCCTAATGACCGCTCTCCTGTTACTAAGGCCTGTGAGAGCAGAGTCAGGGGCCCTCACACCGATGGGAACCCTCACACACACACGGAATACAACTGCTGTCTGGTAGAGAAATATTAACTTTTTGTAATACATCGTCATAAGAGTTTTTCAAAGCAGTGATAGGTTTTTTCCCCTTTTTTTCAATCACACATTTTTATATATTTGCCCATACAATGTGGAGTGATCCTGTTATCTATCCTAATATTGACTATGTTTTTTTTTCAGTATGTTTCTGAATGTGGAAGCTATGGGAGCTGCATCCTCATCGTGATGCGCACATTGTGAGGCCTCTGACCGCCTTGGCGTGATCGCCTTCAATGAGCTGATACAGAGAGACAGGGCCGTACAGGGGTTCCGATATTATTTCCCATTTCCACCAGCAACAGCTTAAGTTATGCATGATGAATAATTCAAGATATCCATCTGTAATTTATAGTAGATTGCGATAATAATTGGGTGAATGTGAGGGACTTTCTGCGTGATTGGAACTGACAGGAGAGGAGGGACAATTATTTTTTTATCGCAGATCTCGCTACGTTCGTCTTTTCATTATTCAAACACTCCAAATGAATCTCTCACAACCATCCCCCCCCCTCCCTGAACCCCTGAAATCCTCCAACTGCCCCCCCCCCAAACCCTCTTCTTTTTCATTAATTCATTTGTGCGATCTACAGCTGATTTCAGGGCATCAGAGAAAACCAGAGTGAGGGGTAGTGTGTGTGTGTGGGGGTAAACGCATCTTTGATTGTGAATGCGCGACTCAAGATCCGCTGCAAAGCAGCCACATGGTCATTACCAGTGATGACCTAACCTCTCCACCCAGAGAGAGAGGAAGATGGAGACGGAGAGAAGAGGGAGGTGTGTGAGTGTGTGTGCGTGTGAGTGTATGTGTGAGAGAGAGACAGAGTGTGTGTGTGTCTGTGTGTGTCAGTGTGCGTGTGTGAGTGTGTGTGAGAGAGAGAGTGTGTCTGTGTGAAAGATTGTGTGTGTGGGTGTGTGTGTGAGATAGTGTGTGTGTGTGAGTGTGTGTGTGTGCGTGAGAGAGAGAGTGTGTGTGTGAGAGAGTATGAGAGTGTGTGTGTGTGTCAGTGTGTGTGTGTGAAAGATGATGGCCTGTGATGGAGGCACAACAGATGCTGTGGTGATGCTGTGAGACGAGCAAGACAAGCATGCTACTCTGAAAAGCCCCCCCCTTCCACCTCCCCATGCTCTCAGAGCCACCAACTCCCCATCCAGAGTGATCATGCTCTCAGGATATCTGTGCCCACATCGATCTGTTGCTTGATATAAAGACCACAAAACAATGTGTGTGCGAGTGTGTGTGTGTGTGTGAGTGTGTGTGTGTGTGGGGGGGTAGCTTGCACTGCTACGTTTGCAAAACTGAGGGTGCGATTCAGGACAAAACCTCAAACACAGAAAATTATGGAGAGGAGATGGCAAACAACAAAGAAGTTCTTCAAAACCAATTTCACTACATCACACAAACCCCAACAAACTTCCCCAGGCTAGTATCACAGACTACACCGAAACATGATAGACAAATACTGTACTTGGTTAAACATTGCTTTCAAACCGGATAAGGGTGGAGGTGATTGGCTGAGACAGTGTCTTCATTCACATTGAGGGATGGGGGTTGTGGACACCGGGGGGCAGGAACGTTAAGGCCCTCACCTGTTCTCCGCCCTCTTTGCGCCTTTGATGTGTGCCATCCAGGTGCTTGCTTACAACATCACAGGAATGAAATAGTGCCATAGCACAATTCACCACGTTTCTTATAGCTTGTTAGGCTTTTTCATTTTTTAATGTGTGTTTTGTTTTGATGTTCTGTAGGTATTTCTTTTTTGTTAATATAATATATGTGTTAATTTTAGTCCGGATTTGAGGATTTTTTTTTTCTACACACCACTAATTGCACACACATACTGTAGTTCTGATACTTACCTCTCAGTGGGGGGTCTGGGAGAGGGAGATGAACACACAGTGACCCGGACCTCCTGCTGTCAGAGATAACACACTCCCACATAAGGGAGGGTGTTATTTGAAGTCTGTGGCTGTATTAATTGTTATGGTTTATGTGAAAAAAAAAAATGTGCTGAAAGAAAAATTCACCATCCCCATGATTTGTCCAACATAGTACCAAGTAATATAACAGCCAATGATTGTCAAAACACACACTCATCAGAATGCCTTTGTTTTAGAATATTCGTACAAATATTATGTTTATTAGTTGCAGCCATCTGCAGTACAGTTAGTGGTGCCGAAGGCTGCCTATCTGGGGGAAGCGTGTGTTTCATTTGCCTTCCTATAGGTAATCTAGGTGTGTTTTTGTTGCTTATTCTAGTTGAATTACCAAATCATCTGAACACTGTAACGCTGGTTTACTTGAAGTGCAAATCACAGTAAAACATCCCATGCACAAAAACAGTCACCAGCCTATCAAGAAATTTCTATGAAATGCTGATAAATGAATGGAGCAATCTAAATGATCAATAGCAGAAGTTTGCATTAAATCCAGGAACAGATAGGATCTTCCTTTCCATCCTTGTCTTTGGACTCCCTCAGCCGGGCCCCCCAGTCTACCAGCACCGGAGCTCTGCTGCCTGTGAGCCACCAGCTAAACGGAGACCACCAGCGCCCCACAGTTACCTGCCTCGGGCTGACCTGATGCGGCCGCACTCACCTGCGGTTACAGGCGCCTTTCATCACAAACACAACAATTACCATCTTTCCCAGCGGCAGCGACAGAAAACCTCCCCCGTGTTACAGAGCGCTGGCCTCAGAGTGAGAGAGCCATCACAGAGATGGCAGCCAGGAGAGCGCCGTGACCTGGAGTACCTCTGTCTGCCTCTGCCCCCCTCACCCTCCCCTGCTCTAAAAGCGGTTCAATTATTTAAAAAGCCTTACTTGACCCAGAACAAGCGCCCCCACCTTGCCACAGGCCCCGCCCTTCACACCCCCATCCCCCCAATCATGACGGACGTTTTGTGTGATAGACCGTGACAAAGAGCGAGTCAAGCCTCATCCCACAGCAGAGCGGACCCAAGAGCCGCCATAGCCTGTGACACTCACAGAGGCTGGGTAACTTCCCTGAGTTTCCTGGTAAATGCTTCTCAACAATCCGATTGGTGCCAGCAGATTTGTGATGGTGGCTCGGGTTGGCTCCTGCGGTTTATCAATATCAATACACTGTTGCAACGCTGCTAACACGCGAGTTGGTAGTTAATGCAAAGATGTAGAATGTGGACTTATGGTTATGTTTTTCTTATTAGGGCTTATTACAGATACATAGTTTGTACTTTGGTTGTGTATGCATTAGTGATGATTGGTAGCTTTAGTGATGTGACACATATACAAACTGTATATATATATATACTCTATATACACACAGTGTGCAGGGTTTTGGAGATGGTGGAATGACTAGGGCTAGAGAAGAGAGCTTAAGTCTTGGGGGACAAAAAGAGGGAGGGAGAAGCAGACAGAGAGCAAGACAGAGGGACATGTGCTCATTACTGCAGCACTAAAGCTCATCACACTGATGGAGGAAAATTTGCGGCGTTTTAAAGTGAACATGGAAAACTGCTCCATTAAAACGAGGCACAATCCAGACGAGTAAGTGATCTAAATAATGAAGCAGAACCCACTCAACACTCACACACACTCCCCCACACACACACCCACTCACCCTGTACGCGCATGCATTCACACACCCACACACACCCACTCACTCACCCCACACACACACACATGCATGCGCGCACACACACACACACACACACACACACACACACACACACACACACCCTGTGTGCCTGCACACATACACACACACCCACCCTGCGCGCCTGCACACAAACACACACACACACACAGAGCCAAGGAGCAGGGGAGAGGTCCCAAGGTGTTGGGATGGGAGAGGAGGAGAGGAGGAGAGGAGGAGCTGCTCCGGGGAGAAACAGCCTCTGAAATATTCATGGGATCAGAGAGCGCTGGCGGAAACCGGGAGCTTCCCCTGTGGGCGCGAGCGGGGAGTGCCGCCGCGAGTTCACAGGCTGCTGTTAGCGCGCCCGCTAAGAGGGCCAAATGCATTTTCCATGCGGCTGTTCGCTCACTCGCTAAAAGTACCAGTGCTAGTTCAAATGCTATTCGGTTTGAGAAATGATGCTAGTTCACAGGCTGCTGTTAGCATGACCACTAAGAAGGCCAAATCCAGTTTCCATGAGGCTGTTCACGCACACTTCAAAAGTACCTGAGCTAGTTCAAATGCTATTCACCAAGAGAACTGGTACGCTAAAGAAGAATGAATTGATTTGGCTTCAGCGGTAGAAACCTGCCATGTATTTGATCTATCCTTGCACTAAACCAGCTGATTCTAATTAACACAACTCTTCAGCCAGGTAGATGAGCTCATTAGTGAAAACACCTGTTTTAAAGCACTGGTGGAAGCAGTACAGGTAGTATTTTTACCTTCTGAAGCCACAGTATTCCACCTCTGGTTGGCATTCTGTTGTTCGCTCACATGCTAACAGGAATAAAATTGAATTCACATACCGCTGTTCATCTGATCGCTAAGAGGCCAAACCCTTGTTCACACGCAATATATACTGAGGACCGAATGAAGTTCACATTCAGCTTTTCACTCATGGACTTCGAAGACCCAAACACCAGTTCAAATATTGCTGTTCGATCACACACACTATAAAGACTGATGAAAGGAAAAGCAGTTCACCTTTTGTTAGCGGGGGGTCTGGGCTTCACATGGGGGGCAGTTTTTCCGATGTTCCAGTCAACCTGTGTCCAACTCCCACCCCTTCTACTCCTGTCACCCATAATCCATTGCTGCTGCGTCCCTGTAAAACTCTCCCTCGAGCTCACGAGCCGAGCTCACTTAACGGACAATTGTGTAGTCAGTGGCAGCCAATTAAAACTTAAATTAAGGCAATTAAAAACCTGTTCAGATTACAAAGCACATGGCCGTACCTGAATGTGAAAAAAAATAATGATTTTAATTTTATGGTTTATTAGGAAGACTTGAGAGCCCTGAGCACGGACGCTATTAAATGAGGCATGAATAATTGAAAACATTTGACAGTGAGGGAATGGCGTATTGTTTCATGAGGTATGGCCTTAAAATGAAGACAACGGGCAATGAGAGACCATTTTCAGTAGTGGACATAACGACACAGGATAACCAATGAAAACCGCTGAAAACTGAGAAACTGAGTATGAAAAAAGTATATTAGTATAATGATAATAATATAAATCTGTATGATGTATATTCTGTCTAATGGACTGCACAGTGATTCACAGAGAGGGGAGGGAGGAGCATGATGATGACTCACTCAGTCTCACTCAGCGTGCAGCTCCTACCTGTTTGATGCATGGCGGCCATTTTGCGCTAACCGCACATTAACTGAGGAGGAGATGGAGGGATTTCGCTGACAGCCATTTGAACAGGGGATGATAAGACAGCAAGGCGGAGGTGGCCATAACTGGGGAGTTGCTCAACCACAATTGGAGAGGGATCTCCTTCTACTCAGTGTCCCCATCACCTGGGTTCAAAATGCTGTTTTACATCAGCTCTACTACTGGCCCAACTGAAAACAGTGTAAAAACATATAATGACAAGCAGGATATTCTGCAAAACTGGGAAAGCCATTTATCTACAATCAAACCTGGACATGAACACATCAAGGGTCTCTGTTTCTAGCCCATGACCTGGCAAGCGGTTCCAAGCATTGCCACCTTGGCAGTAATTGTATCAAACGACATCGTCGGCCGGGGTGGAAATATACCCAGGCACGGACCGGGAAGACCCTCGATTGGAGGTGAAGGGGTACAGCTATTACCACTACTGGCCAGCAGATGGCAACATTTTTCTTCCCTGTCTCAAGGTTGCGAGGTTGCACCCCAGCAGGACAGTTTACTAGTTGGCTATCCCCGGCGCCGTGCTGTAGTCAACAGGCAGGGAAGCCGGTCAAAGCCGCTGAGTTAACGATCTCCTCTACATTCACGGCTTGAGTCTTTCATGGAGGAGGGAAAAGACTTCTCACTCCTGGTGGACCTTTTGTGCCATAAAAGTATTAGAGGTGGTCTGATTTTCAGGGGCATCTTCAGTGTTCACACCTCAGCTTTCCAGTGACCTCCCTGGTCCTGACCGAAAGAGACGGTCGATGAAGGCACCATGCAGGGTAAGCACATAGAGCAGGAGGGACAGTGACAGAACAGAGAAGGAGTAGGAGAGAAAGAGAGTGAGAGGCAGAGAGAGAGTGAGAGAGAGCAACATTCTGTGCACACAAACAGCTCTGCGCTGGACGGGCGGTCGGACAGGAGCCTGAGGACGCAGCGCCACACCCCTCTCTCAAAGCCATTGAAACCACTCCCTCTGTTAGTATTACAATATTTTGTATTGATTAAGTGATTTACAGTGAATGACAAACCCCTTGAGGCTCTTTCACCGACGCCGCGTGGTTAGCACAACCTCACCGCCCAAACAGCCGTGCGTACTGAAGCCGCTGGCGGCCGTAACACTAAGCATTGAACGGAGAGTCAAGGGGTCGCAGCCTCAGGTGACCTTTACCCTGACCTCTGACCCCAAACATCCGCTCACAGCGCAAAGCCACGCGGTGGGGGCCTTTCATTAACAGCCCACCCCCCCCCCCCCCAAACCCCCTACCCCCCCACCAGACGGGAGCCCACAGGCAGCCCTCTGTCCTCATCAGCCAATCCAGCAGACACAGAGAGAGCGCGGGCGCATCCTACAATGATGCAATCGGCACGCAATGCGAGATCCCTGCAGGCGCCAAATATAGACCGTGGGACCGAGCGCCAGCCGCCGTCAGGCAAGAGTTCTGCCGTGCTCCGCCCGCGCTCTACCCGCCGCTGGGGAAGGGGGGGGTCCAGCCTGAGCTGTGAAAGGCCTGTCCAGAATCTATCTGCCATGTCCAGAAGATTCGCTCCTCCTTTCCTCCTTTCTCTCACCCCTCCCTTCTGTCTCTCACTCTCCTCTCATTCTCACTCTTCTCCCTCTCCCTCACTCTCTCTTTCTTTCTCTTCCTTATGCCCCCTACTCCCTCATCAACTACTCTACTTTCTTTCACCCCTCCCTCTCTTTTTTCACCCTTTCTCTCTTTCTCTGTTTCCCTCCATCTCTCTTCTTTTCCCTCTCCCTCTCTCCCTCTATGCATTTTACTTTTTCACTTTCTCCTTCCTTCTTCCCTCTCCCCTTCTCTCTTTCTTGTTTCCTCCTGTCTCTTCCTCTGTCCTTCTCTCCCTTCATTTCTGCATTGGTGTGGAGTTCAGGGTTTAGTGCATTCATATGCATTTCTCCTTTCATCTCTTTTTCTCACTCTCTTGTTCTTCCTTTCTTACTCCCCCTCTCCCTCTGTGTCTTTCTCTCCCTTTCTTCCTCTCTCCTGAAATTTCTCTCCCCCTTCCTTCTCAAACAGACTCCCCACATTCAGAAATGCTCTCAGAACTGACCTTTTCAAAATCGCTTTTAACCTCTGACTCTCTCTCTGTTTGACTTCCCAACAGTTCCCATCCCTATTGTCTGCTCTCCTGTTTTTTCCCTCTTAATTTAGGTCTGTATTTTAATCAGTACTGAGCTTACTGTGCTTGTTTTTATGTTTTTTTTTTTTACAAACTATGTAAAGTGTCTTTGAGTATCTTGAAAAGCACAATAATTTAAAATGTATTATTGTCATTATTACTATTATCCCAACCCCCTCTCTGTTATGTCGTCTCCCTCCTTTTCTGTACAGGTGTGAAATTCAGGTTAACGCCGTGATGCTCCTTCCTGAGGGTCAGACACCCCAGCGCTCTGAATTTACCCACAGTGCATTGCACAGGCCTGGCTCAGGGGCCTAGCAAAGCATATGCTACCGCCTCCCATGCCTGCTTCAACATTCGGCCGCTAATGAGAATCACAGACACCTCTTGGAAGACACGTTCAGTTCAGTCAGGCTTGCATTTCTGCAACTCTGAATTAAAGGCCATGACCTGGCACAAAGGACAGAGAAAAAGTAAGATAAAACACACGCTAAAAGTAGGCTTCAGCGGCCTTTGAGCCTGGAGACGCAAAGCAGTTATGGAGAGGAGTTTTTTGACATTTGACTTTATGCTGGAAAGACAGAGAGCAGAGACACGTCTCCATCGCGTTTATCATTTTAAAAAAAAAACCGCTTGACACGCCTGGCTCCCGTTCCTCGATACCCACGACCTTCTCTCCGTCAGTCGAAGAAAAGCGTTTGTTCTCATGTAAGGTCAGAGGAGAGAGAAGGAGGAGAAGAATGGAAGTGGAGAAGTGCTGATGGGGGGGGAGATGGGGGTCACTGCCGAGGTGATGCATCGCTCCTTTGGGGGTGATAAAGGAGAAATATAAAAATCGGATGTGCGAAGCAGGTTCCCCCCTGTGAGAAACCTGTGGGATGCCATGCTAATTTTATGTTTTTTTTTACCCAGGTAGCAGGGAGACATCAAAGCCTGGCCCGGACGAACCTGGAGTCAGCCGAGTTTAGCTTCAGGTCCGCCGTGTGAAGTCAGCGGTTAGCGATGGCTGCAGCCGTACCGACAGCGTCAGTGTTGGAAAGAAACAAACAAGCGTGAATTCGCAATAGCTGCGACCAGGTCACTGCTGCTGTCACGCCCCCCTATGGCCATCTAGCATGAACCCTTAACACACACCTTCACACACACACACTTGACCTCCATGCCAAATTTCGGCCTCCTAGGGTGAAAACTGTGGCCGCCAAAGGGTGGGGAAAATTTTTGTGGATCAACCGACCGACGAACCAACTGACAGAACAACCTATAGAGCTGCTGGCTGCAGCTAAAAAAAGAATGGAAATGGAAAGAAAAGAAAACAGACAAGAGGGATTTGTGGAGAGAGACCAATGAGATGAGATGACACTGCCCCCCCCCCACTGGATTAGCCCAGCTCTGGGACAGGCGATCGTTAGAAAGAGGGAGGTGAGCTGGCAAGGACCAGCGGTGGGGTGGAGGGGGGATTAGGGAGGGGGGGGGGAAGTGTCCCTTTTTTGAAAGCGACACAGTGACATTTTCTGGCATGGATGACAGGGGGACCTGGCAGCCCTCCTCTCTGCATGGCAAGGGGGGGACGGGCCCTTACACAAACAGCATATACCTGGTAATATATGCCGTGGTATATACGCCTACGGTTAATGCATCTCACAATATTGCAGTATTACAGATATACTGAATAACTGCACACATTGCTACGTTTTGAAAAATATTGCTGCTAAATCTATTCATCTGTATATTTTATAAAAAAAGTCTATTTAACTTTATAATATATAGATGTTTGTTATATTGACGTATGAGCACCCTACTTTGAGTGGCCCCAATACCAGCTGAGCAAATAGCCACCCATAATCTTCCTCCATTTCTCACTACTGCCAAACTCATCTCCCACATTTGCGTGCACCTACACACACACACACACACACACACACACACACACACACACACACACACACACACACACACACACACACACACACACACACACACTCACTCACCTTCCTCACCCCACCAGCCTAGCAGCAGGTCCCAAGAGCCCCAGACCCTTCCCACACCCCGTCTGGTGTCATGCTGTGTGATTGGGTGTGGGTCCCTCTGAAACCCAGCCAATCATAGCACTGAAGAGCAATTTCATGGTGCTTAATTGGCATGATATTATATAGTATCAAATGCAAAGGTGAGACATAGCTGACTAACATAACATAACTTTATGGAGGTTAACTGAGCTACTTCTACACCATTGCTAATCTACAGCAGACTTCTGCTACTCCAGTGCTCCTCTACACTAGAGCTCCTGTACACCAGAACTACTCCACACCAGATATCCAATACACCGAAGCTACTCTACACCAGAGCTAGTCTGCACCATAGCTACTGTATACCTCAGATACTCTACACCTGAGCTACTCTACACCCAAGCAAATCTACACCACAGCTACGCTACACTTAGGCTACTCTACACCAGGCAGGGTTCATTGTGGGAGACTGCACTGACACTTTGCAGGCCTGTCCTCTTCTACTTTCCCTCCTCTCCCCTTGTCTTTCTTTCCTATTCTAACTTTCCTACTTCCTTCCCTCTCCACTCTCCTCTACCTCTCCCCCTTCTCCATCAAACCTTCCTTGTTCCCTCCTTTTCGCTCTCCCTCCTCAGTCACCCTCCTCCCCCTCCCATTCTTTTGCTTTCACAATTACCTCTATTTCATTTCTATTTCATAGACTCCCACACCTTTCTCTCTGGGTCTATCTCTCTGGGTGTCTCTCAGCCCAAGGTCCTGGCATTGACTCACAGTGGCCGTAATAAGAATAAATGACAGTGTTGTGTCACCGAGCAGATAGAGCAGAACCAAAAGGCAGAATTTCTCCACTCCAGTCGTCCTTTCAGGGCCTCCACCTGATCACACATGAAACAAAGACGCTTCTGTGAGGAGCCAGATGAGAATGCTCACTCCCACTGTGTGTGTGTGTATGTGTGTGTGTGATAGAGAGAGAGACTAAGTGATACACACACATAAACATGTACACACTCACACATACTGTACACAAAGACAAAAATAAATACGAAGACAAAGGAACCCTCCCCCTCCGATCCCCAACAAAACACACGTGCACAAACACATATGCACCCTTTGAGATTTCACTCCTTAACCCCGCGCAGCGCTTTCGACAAGCTTATATAATCTGTGTCGAATGTATCTGCATACATTATAACATATGGGATGTTTACTCTCCCTGCGCGGTATCACGGGAGAAGGGCTCGCGCTTTAGCTCTCAGGGAGCCTTTATCTGGCAGCGGGAGAGACGCGCGCTGGGCCCTGGGTATCTGTTACTCCAGTAATTCCGAGACCTGGTACAATCAGCTGACGCTCCGTAATTGAGGAGCCTAGCTCACATCGTTAACGGCGTGACGGACCTGAAGGAGACGTGAAAGTCGCTCGTTAGCAGCACGTCAGTCTTGGCACTCACCGTTTGGGTACGCCCCAGGGGTGGCAAGGCTGCAGCTGCCAAAATGAGAGCATCTGAGCGAGTGAAGTGAGAATGCAGACCGACAAATTCACATGTAACGGAGTAAGTTTAGGCGTGCTCAGTGCGTTCAGAACAGTCAGCGGCAACCTCCGATACTGAAATCTGCATGGCCAGATCCGTGCCGGAAAAAAAACATGCTTTGGTTTGTGACTCTGTTTAGCCAAAGCATAATCTCAGTGCTTGCGCCTCATTTTGTACAGCAAGGGTGGGAATCGTTCCCAGGGGGCCACTGTGCCTGTAGGTTTTGTAATTCCACTGATCAACCTGGCTCAACTAGCCAATCAGCTGTATGTGCCGACATCCGTTCATTTAAACCACGATTAAACCACACTGAAATGTTCCACTGTCGGAAGTAAATTGTTGCCTCCAACAGCCATTCATGAGAAATTCAGCTCAAATGTCAGATTGTGTAAACAAACAGGCTAAATAGATAATTCACAGAATTTGACATAAAAAGCGTGAGGGGAAATGAGACGCTTCAGGTAGCTTCGACAACCTGCTTACATGACACCTACAGGGCATGACTGGCAGATTGATTGACGGACAGATTTAATCGAATTTACATAATCTTTAGCCGGAGGAAGAATCCGAGAATGTACATGAAACGTTCTCGTTTGCATCACCTATGTTAAAGACGTACCAACATTGAAATTTAAATGCTAGGGGGGAAACAAACAAGCACCAAACGCGTATAACTTAATGAGCGCAGCTTTTTAAAGAGGGAGATCGGTCGGGAAGACCGAGACGCCACCGACGATGTTCATGTTTATTAAGGCCCGCACAAGGTCAGGAGAAAACCTGCCCACTTCTGCATGTCCCCGGGATTAATGGCGCGCGCAGCTGCTCGTGGAGGGTACATTTCCTGCTCATTATGCTCAACAACTGATTACTGTGTGAAGGAAGCAGTTCTTACTGTATTTCTTGGAGCTCTGTGTGAGTCCAGCTTGACAGAGAGGAGAGCGGTGGATTTGAAAGCAGAGTAGAACAGCTGTCGGGCTGCCACCTCATCACAGGGTTTTACTCAAGTCAAAACTCCCCCGTTTTTAATTTCTGTTTTTCAAATTGATGAAAGCAAACCTAGTAAAAGTGTCTGACTGGGCATGCTAATCATGTATTTGTTAGCATTGAAATGACATCCACTGCTTAAAATGTCTAACCAAACAATGTTTCCTGGATTTAATTTGAAAGATGTTTCCTACAGATTTATTTTCATTTAATATCAATCATGTGACATTATAATGGTGCAATAGTTGAAGGTTGACATTTCTTGCAGATCATAGGTTTCCTTTAAATATGAAGAAGTGTCTATTTTACATCCAATGATTGATTCCCTTTCGTTACCGTGGTGATGGGCTGCTTTGGGGCTTAATTAATGGAGCACAAGGCACAGTGTATTAGTATGGCTTCATTAGGATCGGCAACAATGTCTATACCGAGTTCGGGATACTGCTCACTGGTGCTTGCTGGATCCAATACTGTTGAGTGTGTGGTGTGTGTGGCGTGTGTGTGGTGTGTGTGGCGTGGGGAGGGGGGGGGGGAATTTGCTGATGATATTGTGGACCTGGGGGAGGAGGGTGGGGGGTGGTTATACTAGTTAATGCTGCTCTTTTCCTGTCATACATGTGTCCATCCACAACTACATTGGCATGCAGTCACTACATAGTACACTGGTTTTGTAACTGAGGTTTGTCAAAATGGTGCAGAATTCAGTACCCACCTTGACTGAATTACGTCCTGACTACTGGGTGGGTTCTTCACTCTGAAATGCAGTGCTCCCCCCAGACTCACAGCGGCGAGGCGTACGCCTGCCACACAAAAGCCCACGACCAACAGTCCGGCCTCCTCCGCTGATCAGAAAAGCGCTGCACTGTACCCTCCCAAATCCATAGCAGTGAGTGCAGGGTGCAGGTCAGGGGTCACTGTTAAGGGTCTTAGCCCTGGAACAGATGACAGAGGGAGATCAAGGGCAGCAAAATCAATATACGCCACCTGAGCAAATTAAGCAAACAATCATGGAAGCAATGTTATGTTAGACTCTACATGTGATCATGTGGCAAAAGGAAAAAAAAAACAACACAAAAGCAAAAATGAGTTTTTGGTCTTGATGTAATGTGACACACCAACCCAGGAACATGCAGTTTTCTGCCCTCTCTATTTGGGTCACTTTCACCCTGTGTGTATATTATTTTATTAAGGGAGGCTCTCTGGGAGCATGGGTCACTGAATTTCGATATGTCATTTTCACCCCCAATCCTACTCCCCCTGCGGCACTACCTCTTCTCTCCCTGCCAAGCCATCACCAGCACCAGGCACTCAGGGGAAGTGACATATCTGCCTCCCTTTGGGCTATGGACGATGGGTGTGTGTGTGTGTGTGTGTGTGTGTGTGTGCGCATAACAACTATGAATCTATACCTATGTGTACTGTGAGCATGTATGTGTGTGTGTTTGTTTGTGCTGGAACCATAAACCCATACCTGTTTGTAATGTGTGTGTGTGCATGTATGTGTCTTCAGCAACTGTGAATCTATACTTATGTGTACTGTGAGCATGTATGTGTTTGTTTGTTTGTGCTGGACCAATAAATCCATACTTGTTTGTAATGTGTGTGTAAATGTGTGTGTGTGTTCAGAAACTGTGAATCTATACTTGTGTGTACTGTACATGTGTGTGCATCATATGAGCATCAACTGTGAATCCATACCTATGTATACTGTGTGTGTGTGTGTGTGTGGTGTGCGGCAGCCGTGAATCCTTACCTATGTGTACTGTGTGTGTGTGTGTGCGTGTGTGGGTGTGCGGCAGCCGTGAATCCGTACCTATGTATACTGTGTGTGTGTGTGTGCGTGTGTGGGTGTGCGGCAGCTGTGATTCCGTACCTATGTGTACTCTGTGTGTGTGTGTGTGTGTGTGTGTGTGTGTGTGTGTGTGCAGCAGCCGTGAATCCGTACCTATGTGTACTCTGTGTGTGTGTGTGTGAGTGTGTGTGCAGCAGCCGTGAATCTGTACCTATGTGTACTCTGTGTGTGTGTGTGTGTGTGTGTGTGTGTGTGTGGTGTGCGGCAGCCGTGAATCCATACCTATGTGTACTCTGTGTATGTGTGTGTGTGTGTGTGTGTGTGTGTGCGGCAGCCGTGAATCCGTACCTATGTGAACTCTGTGTGTGTGTGTGTGTGTGTGTGTGTGTGCAGCAGCCGTGAATCCATACCTATGTGTACTCTGTGTGTGTGTGTGTGTGTGTGTGTGGGTGCAGCCGTGAATCCGTACCTATGTGTACTCTGTGTCTGTGTGTGTGTGTGTGTGTGTGTGTGGGTGCAGCCGTGAATCCGTACCTATGTGTACTCTGTGTGTGTGTGTGTGTGTGGTGCAGCCGTGAATCCGTACCTATGTGTACTCTGTGTGTGTGTGTGTGCGTGTGTGGGTGTGCGGCAGCCGTGAATCCGTACCTATGTGTACTCTGTGTGTGTGTGTTTACTCTGTGTGTGTGTGTGTGTGTGTGTGTGTGCGTGCGTGCGTGTGTGTGTGTGTGTGTGTGTGTGTGTGTGTGTGTGTGTGTGTGTGTACTCTGTGTGTGTGTGTGTGTGTGTGTGTGTGTCTGTGTGTGTGTGTGTGTCCGTACCTATTTGTGCATTATGCTCCCTTGCTCTCTCTCTCTCTCAGAGAAAAGGTCACTGGATACATTTCAGGCAAATACATATGAAATGCATTTTTGGGGTGACTTATTTCACTCAGTCAATGCAATTCCCACAGCGCAGAGGATGATTATGTGTGTCCACCGTGTTTTCAGGGTGGGGGTGTGTCTGTGTGTGTGTGTGTGGGGGAGGGGATAAGGAACATTAATTCCATCAATGCTTTCAGTGCCATGTCTCTCATGCCCCCGCTCCCCCGCTCCCCCAGCCCCCCGATTAATACCTCTGTTACACATGAAACAGCGACACTGGGCTTTGAAATCAAGCACGCTTTCAGCTTTCACCAACACTTTCACCAACACCCAGTGTAAATATTGTGGGAGATGTGAAGACTGTTCATTCGGTTGGGGGGGGGGGGTGAGATGGGGTAGGAGATCCCAAATTAAATTCTCTGTGTTACATTTGTAGCAAATGCCTCGCCCCCAGCACTGTCCATGCCCCCCCCACTCCACCAGTAGGAGCTAAACAAGATGGTTTCCATTATTTGCGATGTGTCAGGAGACCGATTTTGTTTTTTTTTTCCACCTCTGTGCTTTCATTTTCACAGTCACCTGGGAAGGGTGTTACGGCTGAGAAATCTGGAAGCAGTAAAGACAAAACAGGAGCAGAGAGAGGGAGAGAGAGTAAGAGAGAGAGAGGGAGAAAGAACTTCAGAGGAAGCAAGCATGAAAGTCAAGCAAATGACCTCTAACCTTAACACCACCCACCCCACCCCTCTCCCCTGTCCCCCACCCCACTCCACTCCACCCTCTCTCCCTGTTCCCCACCCACCCCACCCCTCTCCCCTGTTCCCCACCCCACCCCACCCCTCTCCTCTGTTCCCCACCCACCCCACCCCTCTCCCCTGGTCCCCATTTCGCCTCCGATCCCCTTTGAGGTACCGAAAGGGGTGCGGTGTGAAAAGCCCAAAGACAGATGCTGAAAAGGCCCGCGGTAGGTATGAAGAGGGGCGGTTTTTTGGGGGGTGCGGTTTGGGGGGCCAGTAGCCTCACTTGTCAGGCTCAGAATATCAGGTCTCGTTCTTGCTCTCAGAGACACGCTGCTCACTTAGTCCCTCTGCCAAACACCGCAACACAGAACAGGTATGAGAAGAGATGCAACGCCATTAATTGCTATGGAGAATACATAAGCCTCTGCTCTATCAGATACCTCGTTTCATTATTTGCTAAATTAGTCCCTTTGTTTTGCACATTGTGTATAAAACATGTAATGAGTAACGTGTATTTGGGTGCATTATCTACACATAACAACTGTTGTTTACATTTTGTGCTTTAATGAGTTACGTGCTCATAGCTGAACAAGTAATGGATCTAATTAAGACAGAAGTAATTGTTTGGAGTGACAAACTGAATACACAAGGATTTGTTCTGAGTTTGAGACTGCAAAAGTTTTATTCAGAGGCTGGTTATTCAGGGTTATTCAGAAGGATTTATCAGTGATGACAAATCTGTGATGAAAACTATATCTGGGACATACTGTATGTGTTCTCCCCTCCCCTTGCCTTAACAGAGAGTAGCACTGCAGTGTGAATGGTGGAGTCAAAGATCCTTTAGAACAAAGCAACTGGCAGCTAGGACTCAGAATACAGAGTCGAAGGAGCAACAGGAAGGATTAAGTCAAAGGAACAACCAAAAGGAAAAACCGGTTACAGACCAGGACACAGGTGCTCTAAAAGGCTCTAAACAGGGCTGTTAAAAAGGCCCTTAGGAAAACTTGGTTTGATACCTGTAAAGTTGCTAGGTTACCTGAAGAGGTTATTGAAATGTCCCATAACTGCATGATCATTTGTTATGACTTTGGTTCCAAACACTTTAGAATATGGAGACTTTTCCACAGAAATAATCTGTGTAAGGGCCAGGACCTGGTGAAGTGTCCTGGACCCAGGTCTGAATTTGCTGCAGAGGTCAGGGGTGACACCGGGCAGAGGAGCCCTTAGCATGATGGCTGCCTTTCACTCTTTTGTGGGGGCCCAGTTTACAGTCCACACAGATAATGAGTAAAACAGCGGCGTGGATGTGCCCTGTCAGAGGCGGCTCAGCCCCACTGATCTATGGCCTGCTGATTGGACAGTTAATCTACACCTCAGCCTGCTGATTGGACAGCTGTTCTGCACCACAGCCTGTCGATTGGACAATTATTCCGTCTAGTCTGGTGTGAGTGTGATGTTCAACAGTTGTTTAGAGTGTTACGGTTGAAGTATAATGGTGCATGTATCTTACATGCTGGGACTGAAGAACCTCTTGTGAGACAGTATTTACATTGCATAATGCTTGTTTAGCGGCATGGTTCGTTATGTGCCATGTGCCTTTATTTGTTTTCCGTCTACAATCATTCCACCAGACTGTAGGCCATCAGCCATGTGAACACAGAATTGGGTAAAGGACAGTAGGGAAGACTAACTGGAGTAGAAGAGGAGAGGACAGTAGAATTGAGGAAAGGAGGACAGGGGAAGTAGAATATATGTTTAGTTTAGTACGGTAGGAAAGGACAGCAGTGGACAGGACAGCAAGAGGAGAGTCGACAGGAATAGAGAAGGGAGCGGAAGCACAGGAACAGAGAAGAGGAGTGCAGTACAGTAGACAGACAGAACTAAGGGGAGTAAAATATTAGAAAGTAGAGTAGAATTGACAAGAATGGAGTAGGAGAGGAGAGTCGTGCGGTGCTACAAACCTCAATATCTGCCACGGGCACTCCTGGTGTGTGGGCGGGGGGGGCGCGTGGACATGGGGGGGGTGACTGTGCTGACATGTCTCAGATTGCGGCTGCATTAAAATGCATTTCATACTGTATTACGCCCCTGGGAGCATGCCAACCCCGGCGCTGTTGACAAACAGGGTCATTAATCGTGCTGTTTCAGGAGCACGGCGAAGCGAGAGAGAGAGAGGGAGGGAGGGAGAGGGAGAGACAGGGGGAGTGGGGGACTGAGAGCTGCTGCTGGGGGGCTGGAGCCGGACCGCTGCCCCCGGAGGGACATCACTGGATGCCAGAGCGATGACCCCCTCACGCTGCCGGCCAATGGGAGCGGGGATTGAGCTCTGACAGCTCACGCTCGATGAGGATTAAGCCTGCCAGAACTGCAGCTGGCTTTCTCCTGACAAACAGACAACACCCCCCCCCCCCAAACCACCACCACTCTCCCCACAAACACATCACCATGGACAAAGGAGAAAGTGACTTCAGCAAGCATCTCCATTTCTCCATCATGTTCAAACAGGCGCACCCAGACAGGGACGCCTCTTTTTTTGCAACATAAACGAAATAAACTTCATTAAGAACTAACAGTATCTGACAGGTCCACAATATGAGATACTGCAGGTGTAATGCAAAGGTTAAATTGTAATGAAGATTCATACGTGAGTAAAATATGGCTTTCCCTGTGGGTCTAAACAAACTTCAGATTCAAAGCATGTCTGTGGTGGGTGTGTTCTTTCCGAGGTTAGTTTAACTGGTGAAATGGCTCTTACAAGGAACTTACAGGAAGACCATCGCCATAGCGGTATTCCCTAATTTCAGAAGCATGGATTCCATTTCCTGGTTTAGGGTGGAAAATTAGAATTGGGACTGAGGTGGACCGTAAAAAGGGAAGGATGTTAAATCAGAATTGCGGCTTGGGAATAGGATGTACAGCGTGCCACGGTTTTAAGGTAGAGGTATCTGTATGATAATTTTGGTACTAGATAGAAACAATTCATCATGGAATTCATGCCCCGCATATTACAAGATGTAAATTCTGACTTCGGAACTGGATAACCTCCTCACCATCTATGCATCTTGTAGCTCAGGAGTTGCAGGTTCAGCTCCAACACTGCTGCTGTACCTTTAAGGAATGCACTTTGAATAAATAGTGAATGTCCAGCTGGGTATTTGTCCAAACAGACAGAGTGTATAGAGCAGAGTGTGTAAGTCGCTCTGTGTGAGAGTGTCTGCCGCATGCCTTCATACACAGAAGCATTTTGAGAATGTAGCTAAATGAGCAAGAGGTGAAACAAGGCTCACCAGTAAGCATCTAGACAGGAGTTCTGGTGTACTAAGTTTACAAACATGTATACAAGAGCATAAGTCAGATTCTATTAATAACATACAGTATTATTTTTTAATTATGTGTTCATAGACACATGCTTGATATTCCAGGCTTTATGTACAGTTGGAAGTTGCTAATGATATCTGACAGATGTCAAGAGTAGGAAGCATTAAAGAAACCTCTTACCCCAACCCAACCAGCACACACCCAAATACGCACAGGCACACATACACAGACACACTCAAACACACACACATGCACATACACACATAATACCCACGCCTAATACATATCTACATGTGCACTAATGTATGCAGATTCACAGTCCCACACACACATATACTTGCTTGCACACACATGTGTATACACACAAACACACACGCATACACACACATACATGCACTCACACACAATACTCAACACTTACACACGTACATTCACGCATGCATTTACACACCCACAAGAACACAAATACACTCATGCTTGCACATACACACAGATGTGTACAAGTGTGCACACACCCGCATGTACACACAGCATACTCACATGCACACACACACACACATGTGCACACAAACACACACACATGCGTACACAAACGCGCACAGGCACGCAGGCACGCACACACACACACAAACATGCATACACACACGCACGCAGGCATGTGCACACACACACACACATGCGTACACACACGCACGCAGGCACGCGCACACACACACGCGTACACACACGCACGCAGGCACGCACACACACACACACACACATACACACACGCACGCAGGCAGGCACGCACGCACACACACACACACACACACACACACCTCCAGGGTCTTTGTGCTAAACAGCGTGACCTTGTTCACGGCACACAGAGAATCAACAGAGACACAAACCACCCACACACGTCATATTTTATTACTAGAACTAGTTTATTTTTAGCATCGTCGTTGTCTTACTTTTTTCCCTCAATGTTGCACAATGAACCCTAAAACAATACAAACTACTAAAAACTGTCTATTTTGTTGTACACATATATACATACACACGTATGTATACATATGCATATACACACAGGACCAACGATCATCGGGTCAGAAGAAATCACAGATACCAAAATATGTAGAACACGACTTTGCTGAAACGAAAGTGCTACCACAGAAAATGCTTTGAAAATAACTGTGTTTTTCATGTGTCACTACTGACCTGAATTCTGCAGCAGTGGCACATCAGAGTGGGCAGAGGTTCTGCCCTTGAACAAAAGAACGGTATGGATAAACAGCTCCCCACGGAAAATTCACACCTGATTTAAAGATCGCCATGACACCCGCCCCTACCCTCACCCCTCCAACCCCCCTTCCATCACTGGCCTCCCCCAGCTCTTTGTGCTGTGGTGGCTGCAACTTAAAAAGATACCCATAGCTCTTCTCTGGAACAAAACGCATTAACTTCTTTAAACATTATGTCACTGAACATGGATATTTAATGAGAGCCTGGAATTAATCTCATACTGTTTTTAGGGAAATAAAAGTTAGAAATTAGCCAACTGGGAAGCAGTTTATCGTGTCAGATAAACAGAACTTTTACAAGGGTGGTCTGAAAATGCAGCAGACCCCATGTTTCCTGAGTTTTTTCCTTCTAAAACCCTCCCAGAGATCAAGATGTTGGTGTCTTTTTAAGTAAACCATCACAGCTTAACCAAAAGTGACCCATCTTTTTTACCCCCAGTTTTCCCAACACCTGTGGGAGCAGGCAGACAGTACTGGGGAGAGTGTTCTGTATTTTGGTGTTTGGTTTTGAAACATAACATCAGTGATATAACAAAATTTGCTTTCAATAATAATAATAGCAATAATAGTAATAATTATAGTAGTTAATCCTGAGGAGGACAGCTTCGGCGCTGTATCGGCACTGAGGTAAACCAGGCGAGAGAGCTGCAACACAGAGGAGAGCAGCAGCAGCACTGAGGAGGAGGAGCAGCAGCACTGAGGAGGAGGAGCAGCAGCACTGAGGAGGTGGAGCAGCTACATGATACATGAGCAGAGCACCTTGCGCTACACCCAGCATTTTAGCTTTCTATTTTTCTCAAAAAAAAAAAAAAAAAAGGAAATTATCATATATTTTTTTATATATAAAACAGTGCAAAGGCCAACTTTCTTTCTGATTTTCCTTAAAGAAATACTCATAAAGTGAAAGCAGAGAGTTTTCACACAGGTGTTTGCAGAACTAGCTGAATAATGCCCTTTCTTTTGCTCAGTTTGCTGACGTTATGAGCAGGTTAGCTAAACCAGATCTGAAAAGTATGACCGGGGGTATACTGCAGCATATGGGAATTCTTATGGGAATTCATATGGGAATTCTTCTGGGAATTCATATGGAATTCATATGGGAATTCATGAGGGAATTCATATGGAATTCATTTGGGAATTCAAGGAAAATCAGAAAACAAACTTTAAATACCAAACCAGTTATTCTTTTCCAGACATGTATTATTTTCAAATTGCAGGATGTGATATCAAGTCGAAAGACAAACAGATGACTTAAGATGGCCTAAAAACATGTTTATATACCTGAGTATGTTTTCAATACCTCTCATACTTGCATGTGAATGTGGTGCGAGACGATGGTCATTACCTGATGATGAGACTGAATCATCTTACAATAACGAGCAACAGTAATTAGTAAAAAGGCCACATACAAAATAAAACTGAGTATTTGAGTATACTGAATATTTTGGTGAGTGCCAAAATGTATTGGCCTTTAAACAGGCATGAAATCAGTAAAATAAATCAAGACAGATTGTTCTTTAAATAAAAAGAAATTTAATAAAATGTGGGTATTTATCAGTGAAAGTCAGTTTGAAGCTAAAATGCTGGGCCTTACCCTAACAGTGCATGATGAGAGCACTGAAAATTGACTGAGCATGTGTGTCTGAACCGCCCTCGGCTGAGGAGGTCCCGCATTTCACTGCAGACCTGATTGCACTGCTGCACAGTAATGATTTTTTAAAGGTATACATGCTATTTTATATTTTATAATAAATTTAAAAGAAACAAAAGAAAAAAGATATACCTTCCAACAGTGAATCAATTACATTTCTCAAACACTTGAACAATATCAAACTAAACATATTCACACTGTATGAGACAATTTCACTGGCAGCACAACGCAAACTGTAGATCTGAAGATTCCTCGTCGTACAACGTGCGCAGCAAATGGGAAGCCAAACTCTGACATGTGCTTAAATAAACGGACTTTTATTATTATGTCGTATCTTCAGACATCACCATATCCCACAAGAGTACCCCTTACAATTTGACAAGTTCTATACTATACAAGCTGTATACACATAATCTCCAGCTATGGCACAGCGGATACAGAGATGAAGAGCTATAACTGGCAATAGCACCATATTGATGTTAGATCTATAAAGATAAACCACAGTGTACTTACAGAAATCCAACCAAGCTCAACTGGTGGTTCCGTCAATTACAGACTCAATGGCGCAGAAATTTCTTGTCAGATCTGTATCTAGTTAATAAATAACTATACATGGACTACAACTAGCATTGCACAATTAGCTATCTCAGGGTCAAGATTTTATCCTTGAGCTACATTTGATGATGTGAGATCCTCGGTACAACAATAATACTGGCATCATTCTAACTTCGACTTACTCATTAGTTTAGTTTGTCCATTTGGCAATGACAACATCAATTTCCTGGAAACGATATCAAATTGACACGGAACTGTACATAAGCCATGTAGATTTGGAAAAAAAAGGAAAGACTCTTGATCAAAAATATATCGATAGAAACACAGGCTCTGGAAATGTAATCTATTCACAATAAAAATAAGACATATACACTAATTTGGTATTAGACAGGTCTATGTGGCGAGTGTTTAGCACACAGACGGCTGATAATGTACAAGGTGTGTTTTTGAGTTTCTATGGCACCTGACCTGGGGCTCAGCATAGCGGCCCCCTGGTGGAAGGATAAGAGGTGGTGATTCGAAGCTCAACAGTTACAGAGAGAAATAAACTCCGCGCCACAAAAAGAAGCCGGCGACGGCGGACACGGCGAACCTGAGGAAGCCTGAGGAGAACATTTGCTTTGTCCTATGGAGCAGTCCTGCCTCCATCTCCACCAGTGTCACGCTGTTAAAAACAGCATTTCGTCACGCTTTTCATTCTTTTTAAATAAATGCTTTTCTTTCCATATTTTAGTTGGGTTTTTTGCCATTTTTTTACCCTCAAGAATATGTACACACACACACACACGCACACACACACTTACACGCAAAAAAAGAAAGAGACCTAAACAACAGAACCATGATATCATCGTATGTCACATTATAGCAATGTAATAACAGTGGTTTCTAAAACTGAACCATAAGAGCACATCGACTGGCTGTTGACTGCCAGTCTGACAGTAAGGTTTTTTTCTGTTTTCACTGCCTGATACAGGTTAGGGAGGCTGTGTGTAAATCTGTGCTAGCAGGCATCATATAATAGGCCCGTAGTGGCCCAGTAGCTGGATCCCATTGCAACGGCTGTCAGGCTACCAGCATTCTGCTAATCAGCACCACAGTGTTAGCTGCTAACGAGAGATGAGGCAGTTTGAGGAGGATCAACTGCTAAGAGGAAGCAAAATAGCCCAAACGCTTTTGTTGACGGTGGTCCGGCAGATTGCCTCAGACTGGCCTACAAACCCCATTGAGCAGTATGTGTTGGGTGGCATAAAATGTGGATAAGAATTCGCAAGTCAACAAAAAAAAAAAAAAAGTGAAAAGAAACTTCATTTTTCATTCACCGGGAGGGTGAATTAAAAACACCCTCTTGTGGGAAGGGAGGCGAGGATTTGACAGAATCCAGCCATAAGGTCAGGATTTCAGTTTGCCACAAAGGTGCACTTATGCCAGGGGCAATTAGCTTTAACAAGGGAGTGAATGAGCCTCAAACCACAGTATCCAAGCTGAACAGTGCCCATAAACTGCCCATCTGCCATGTCAGGCCTCAGATAGGGGCCTTCAATAAACCTACAGCTATATCTGCAATTTATTAGAGACCACTCTGTGGAAGTTTCGCAAGAAAGCTCCAACCAGATTAATTCTCAATTTCTGTATGGGAATTCAACACATGAGTATTCGTAGTAGTCTTAAATCACTTCTAGATTTGCAAGATTGAATTTTAGAAGATGTTTTATCCCTTTTGGGTTGCTATTTCAATTTTATGTTTTGCTCTGCACATCCTCTCACCGTAATAAAATCTTCAAAAACAAAAAAAAATCAGTATGGAACCAAAGGGAAGTCCATGGTGCTGAAAGAGCAGGCCTGAATGGGGCCATAGCCAGCTCACAGGAGACATTAAACACATAGGGGGAAGTTCCATGGTGGACGATGAGGAGAGGCAAAGACCAACCCGGGGATGGTGTTGGGGGGTGGAGGGGGCGGGGGCGGGGAGGGTTGTTGGTTTGGTGGAGAGCCTGCTTCAATTGAACAGTGGGAGTCTTGTTACCCAAATGGCTAAATTGCAAAACACACAAAGGAAAATGTTTAATGGCACGTATTCATAAGCTCTTTCAACTTGTTTCATCAAGGAAAAAGAGAGAGAAAAAAGAATTAAAAATATGAAAGAAGAAGCAATAGAAGAAAGAAAATTACCCCCATGTTTCATAATCTCCTTTTATTAACGGGCTTAAAAAGCCTGAAATGGTAACACTTCCCCGCCAGAGGAAAGGAAAAAAATGTTTGTTTTACAGATCCATGGTTTGATCTTCATTCTGCTATCTTAAATACTCCGCTGTTGCCATAGCGCTGACTGCGGCTTAGCGAGCTACACGCTAATGTTTCGTGTCTTTTTTTTCTTTCTCTCTGGGGGAAACTGGGGCAAAAAGGGGGGAAGGGGTGTGATTCTAACAGATGAGCCTTTCTCCACAGAAAGTGGGGGGGTGGTGGGTGGTAAAAAGAGGACAGGCAAAAAATGAACAAGGAAAAGAAAAAAAAAAACGTTACTTTTTGAAATGGAACGTTCAGCCGAAAGTTCATGTGGATATGCTAATTTAATCTATGGTCCACCCCCCCCCCCAGCCAGATGATTCTTTTCATTGAGCTCCGCTCTCCTGCTCAGTATGTGCGAAACACCACAGATTATCTTCCTGTTTGTTTAGCCGATTAAAACACATACACACACACACAGCCTCCCCCCCCCCCACAAACTGGCTGAATGGGGCTACAAGCACACAACAAGCGAAGAGCATCAGTAATGCTAATAAATGTAGGGGTGCCCCAAAGCCGCTAACGGTAAACGCTAGAGGAGGATCCCACCGGTCTCTAAGGAGTCAGCCAGCCTGTCCTCTCTTTGTCTAAAAAAAAAAAAAAAAAAAAGGACATGGGATCCATCCAGAGAAGGAGAGAGAGCAAGAGAGAGAGAGGGCTATAAAAACCTCCTCAGACTCCCCTAAATGTCACCAGTCAACAAGAGCAGCACTTCCAGAGGACCAGAAAGGACTCCTCTTTTCTTCCCGAAATGTAGAACAGCAGAGGTGCGTTGTGAAATAAGAAAAAAAAAGAATCAGTATTTTGCCCTATATTTCCCATTTTATATGTATGTCAGAGTTTGACCTTTGCTGTGAAAAGGTCACATGATTCAACATGTAGTTCAGGGAACTGCCTCATTGGCTAGACCAAGATGGAGGACCAATTAAATGTCATTCAGAGGCCAAGATTTATGAATGCTTGGTTGAGTAAAACAAGCACTGTCATTGGGTTTTCTTTTCTAGTATAGTATAAGGCCTTAGATGCCAGAACTGTGAAATCACCATTAATTACACAAAATATTTTTAAATTCTTTCATGTGGTTAAGGGTACATTAATATCACAGTAACACTGTATTAAAAAAAAAAAAAAAGGACTTATGAAATGAAAGGTTTCCCAGACTATACTGAATCCACCACCGGTTTCTCTGGAAAGATCCCTGTCCACATAAGGACAAACTATTAAAGTAAAAATAAAAATGAGTATCTCATTGGTGGAAATGTATCAATACACACGCCAAATAACACTGAATCAGGCAGTTCTTTCCATCCCCTGCAACTGTGACACTCATTACAGCTTCTCTTGTTTTAAATAGTAAGACAGCAACGTTAATGAAAGGTACCAGAAAGTACCACAGAATAAAACGCAGACAAACAAATCCAAATGATGAAACTAAAAAAAAAAACTAAATGCATATAGAAATGCATAATTCCGAGAACACTTTTTCTGAAGTTCATGTTTTATACATAGAGATATGGAACACAGATTTAATAAGCATCAGAAACCGTTTGCATGATGTAAACAGCAGGTTACAGGACACAAACAATCCACTGTGGAATGTGTATTGTAACTGTACAACAGATGAATTCATACAGAATTCCTTTAACAGCAATACAGTTTAACAGCACAGCCCTCCATACTTCCCCTTTAGTCAATGTCTTTTCAGCACCTCTACAACATATCTAGAAAGCACTGGTCACTTGACACAGTTATCTCCTCTAAGTCAAATAAAGCACTAGTGTTCCACCTCCACTTCCTGAAAGCACCAGATAAGCTCTTAGGGGTTAGTTGAGGGAAATACAACTACAGCATATGGGAACGGTAGTGGAGCAGAAAAAAAAAGTGTATTCATATTTATCAAGAGAAAAGAGTTGTTATAATTTAATTTTAAATACGATGTAAATGTTACTTGTTTGATTCGATTCAGGACACAAGGTAAGAGAAATATAACTTTATATTAGGTTTAAGTTCCAGGTACTGTATTTACACACCACCGCTGCTGACCGTGGGCAAACTGCCCATGACAGCAGATATTTATAGATCACTCACCGAGTAACTTTCTCACCACCATAGTTAAAAGCAGATTTATGCTGTCTCCCTCAATCCCACAAACTTTAAATCCAAGACATTTCCAGACAGAGCATGTACACAATACAGATGTACCGAACACAAAATAAAATTAAAAAAACCTTGTATACAAAAGCATCTATGAAAAAAAACCCCATGAAATCTGTTGTACATTCGTACCCACAAAAGCCATGTATGGACATGTAAGATCTTTTTTTGTCATATTACTGAAGTTATACTGACTGAGAGGCCCTGAGGAGGAAGAGACAAATCTCTGTTCCCAACAGCTGTGGTGAAAACATTATATAAACGTTTTATACAATGTTATAAACGATGTTATAAACATTGAATAAGCTTTTTCTTTCAGATCACCTCAGGAGGTGGAGCATTGCATTGAGGTAGGTAACCTGGGGAAAGAGCAGGGGCAGCATGTGCCCCAGTTCAGTCAGGACTACAAAAGAATCCAGGAAGTGGGGTCAGAGGTCACGGGGCATTTCAACAGTGCCTCTGGTTCAAGTGTAAAACCTTGGGGGGGGGGGGGGGGTAACAATGTTGGAAACAGAGAGAGAGACAAACGCACTGCTGTGGCTCGCCAGTGTCTTCAGATTCACTCGGACTGCTGAATAGAGAGATATGCAGCTAAACCATTGTTAGGTTTCCAGAACGTACCGTTGCATGTATTTTCACCTATTTCCTGAATGTCCTGTGGACTTTCTTTGTTTTTTTCCTCCCCCCATAATACTTTTGATGGAACTTGTTTGGAACAATAAGAAGTTCAGTGGCTGTTTTTGGGGAATGTTTGCATTGCAGCGTAAAGCTCACAGCCAAAACCGGAATTCAGGCAGTTTCTGGAGACCTTCTAGAGATGTGTTGGCTGACTCAGGAGAGGTTCTTTTCTGGCCTCTACACAGACATCCTTCAATGGAGAGACCACTGCTACTGAGGCCATGAAACTCAACCCAAAGCCCTCCCGTTTATAGCTTGGGAGAGCTGTCTTAACCCAAAGCAGGCCAAGCTGTGTTCTTTTGGTTTACCTGTGTGCGGATGGTCGAGACCAACAGGCCAAGCTGTGTCCTGGTTTTTCCCACTACGTGAGCAGTCTGGACACTGAAAAGGCTGTGTATAAAACACACCCATGGGAATGGGAGTATGGTTTAATATGACAAACAAACTAAGCTGTGTTGAGTTCCTGATTTTGGTTACGGGTGTCTGGTTTGAACCTAGAACAGCCTAAGATGTGTTCCTTGCTCTAGTGCTACGGTCACACTTGGCAACTAAAATCTGCCAAGCAGCGCGACTTGTAGGTGGAAACGCAGATTCCATTAATTCAGTTAATTTGGGCATGCGTAATTCAATTGTAGTTTTCGTCAGAGATGGTAAACATGGTTGGTGTGCGTTTGCTAACTGGAGAGCAAAAACGGTCTTAAGCCCTCGCTTTGTTGAGGAGAAGGAGAAGACGACAAGCTAAACATCTTATAAGTTAGCTGGCAGGCAGGCAGCATTTAGCTATCAGATAGATAGCCAGATAGTTAATGAGTAGTAGCAACCATCAGCCTACTTTCACACATTTGTATAGTATTCACCATTTAGTCCAGCTTTTAGACTGATTTCTGCCTCCTTCTTGTTCAGGTTCCTGTAATCCCTTAATGAGGCATTAAAAACCACTGGGTAGTAAGACACCACGGTGACCAATGTCTCCTCCATTTTTTGACTTGAACTACAAGAAGCAAACTGACACACCCCTCGGGGTCAAACAGCAGCTCTCTGATTGGCCAGACGGGCAGATTTGCATATTTGCGAGGTCAAAGTTCACCACAGTTAAACTCGGGGCATAAAACGGAGCCCCACCCCATGTCAAGAGCAGAGCAGAATTCCACTACTGGAAGAGTTGACACTTGATTCCACCTTCCATTGACTTGAATGGAAATTTGCGCTGAATTTTTCGCGTTGGAAGCCAAGTGTGACCATAGGCGTAGCATCGCAATGGGTAAGTGTTCTTGTTTTTTTTTTTTTTCTCCACTAGCTCGGCGGTCTGGACACAGAACACAGAGCTGCCACTGCCATGCAACAAACAGGCCGAAAGGCTGTTTCTGTGTTACCTGAATATAAGTGGTCCAAACCACACAGAGATTACGCTATGCTTCATTTGTCTGCAGGTGAGCGGTCTGAACCACGCACAGGCTGAGCAGTGTTTGTCTGTTCTGTCCAGTAGCTCAGTGCGCTGTGGATTTGCATGGCGCAGAGTAATCTCATTTCTGAGCCGCTGTCATTCTTCAGCGTCGCGGGAGGCAACGCAGGGAGCATGTGTGGAATTGTTTAATGATTGACAGCCTGAATGGGTCTTGGCAGGCCCTTTACGCCAAACCTGAATTAATTTCTGCTTTCGTTTAATTTCATTTATTTATTTATTTTTTGCTTTCCCTGATGCAATCTTGCGATTTGCTCTGTGAGCCTTGGAGCAGCTGTGTCCGAATTTCAAAACATCACACGAATGTGTTGCGTGATTTAACGTGTCACGCCAATTTAAGCCTGGAGATGTATTATACGGTCCGTGGCAACATTCACACCTGTCAATGCTGACACAGATGCTTTGATAAATCTGCTTAAATCTTTAAATACATAATATATACATATTCATACATACTCTCTCTGTCACGGACACACACACACACACACACGCACACACACAGACTCAACATGCACATGAATGCAGTGTGTGGTAGTGTATGATGCATGCATCCGTCTAAAGTTGATTTATTTTCAATATATCTCCCCTGAATGCTGACTGACCAGCTCACCTGAAGTTATTAGTAGCAGTGCATTGCATCTATAGAAGTATTTTACATTGAACTGAAAGTAATAAAGAAAATTAAAATAATAAAAAAACACTCTTCAGAAAAAAAGTACAAAAACACTGGAGCATGTCTAACTATGGTACACTGAGAAAGTTTCTTTAAAAGTTCATAAGAGAACTCAGTCATTCACTCGCATTCACAGATATAGTAATCCAATGGAGGGAAGCCAGGATCTCACAACAGAGGGAAAAGTCACACTGCGAGAAGAACTGATAATAAAGACAACAGGGACAGGCAAGACAGTGACATACAATGGTAAGGACAGTGACGACAACAAGACATCTTGAGGTAGAACATTGACTTCAGTGTGTTTGGAAGTGCTTCATGTTGGATTTTTCTTTTTCTTGTTTCGCTTCAGTTAGCAAGAGTGGGAAGGTGTTTAGACTTCTGAGGTAGAGTGGAATCTTATTTTCCTTTTTGTTGTTGTTGTTGTTGATTTTTTTCTCTCTCCCCTGACTGATCGCTTGACGTGTAACATAACGAACACAAAAGGGAAGACACTGACCCACGATGCTTCCCACGAGGACATTCATTCCGGCTGAGGTAGGTTTCTGCTGGGAATCCAAGGGTTAAGGTAGCCAAGTCTGTTATCGGCCTACGCATTTAGGCCGAGAACGCAATCAAAATAAAACACTGATTTAGCTGAAAAAAAAGTCCTGAGACAGAGAACATATCAAATCCCTGGAAGAAGTAGAAGAAGGCCTTTTTTGTCTTTTTGCGGTGAGGTTGTTTGTCAGAATCATCGGCAGGATGAACTGTAGGCAGGTACGGCTGATTTGTCTTGAAGAATCAAAACAAAACGAACAGGCCGGACGACAACAGTGAGTCATTTCATACAAACACAAGTCCATGAAATAAAAAAGAAGTACCGTTTTGTATGCTTTTCCTCAAGAAAAGAAAGGAAACAAAACAAAAAAAATCCAAAAAGAAAAGAAAAACAAAGACACTCAGCGGCCTTAACCTGTGTGCTGCCGGCAGCCGGGTTGAATACAAAATCAAGGAAGAATCAGAGGTAAACAAACAAACGCAAAAATAACTTCTTTCACCTGCGGATGCTAAGGGCAGAACGTAGCTGTCCGTTGTTGGAAAACCACACCAAAAAACCAGGCCTGAGACGCCAGCTTGAACGACTGGAGCTCTTCCAAAGGGTGTTTAGTTTACCAGCAATTAATCTTTGCACAAAAAAAAACTAAAGCAGAAAAAAAACTTAAACTGAAATACTTCGGTTGACCTGAGTATGAGAAGAGTCAGAGTAGAGGAATTTCTGAACACGCCACGTTACACCACACGCGCATGAGACAGAGATAGCCTCTGACACTTGGCGATCACCCTTCATCTTGTTGCCCGTCGCCACCCCTGCCCTCTACTGGCAGCTCCCGGAACTGCGTCTCTCCCTCCTCCTCCACCAAGCTGAACTCATCCATGGGCAGTGTGGAAACCTGCGTCTCGTCCAGTGGACAGGAGGTTCGAGAGTCCACCATCTGCAAACACATGCACACATACGTACGCCTGTTACCAAACTGAACAAGATTAAACAGTCATGTCCATGCTGAAGACTGAAAACACAAGCAGTTAAAATGCACTACATATACAGTTAGCGGACACCCTGATCCAGAGAGACTTACGCAGTTGGTTATACACATATTTTAAGTCTACCATTTACATAGCTGGATGTTTCCTTTGAAGCAGGTATAGTGAGGAACCTTGCTGGTGCAGTACCTTGAACAGGGGTGCAACAGCTGTGTCCAACCTGGGAATCAACCTGGCAACCTCTGGGTCACAGCCCATCTCCCTTACCATTACAGAGTCCTGCACTGGATCAGGTACCCATGGGTGAACTGAGGGAGAACTGCTAAATTCCATGAAAATATATTAACATTCATTTACGGTTGCAGGTGCGGTCAGGAATTTTTAGTGCACGGGTGGGCTGCGGGTGAAATCGACCAGGATGTTTTTTATTTGAAAAAACGACAGACATTTTTTTCCTCTTATTGTCACCAACAATGCACTAAAAATGGAGGCTATTCAGAGAAGACCGGTCACAGTATTTGTGTCAGCTATGTCAGCTTCCAACATTGCTTGAATGAGCAAATTACGTTTTTTGGTGAACCTCATGTAGTTGCGTTATTTTAATATGAGTTTGGGTTGGGTCGCTGTTATTATGTTAAACGGGTTGGTCGGGTATGGCATTAAATTGGTAGTAATATCGGGTAGCGGGTTGGGTGCAGGTCAGTACTGTGGGTCGGGTGCGGGTCTGCAAAACAGACCCACCATTATACCACACTGCCACTGTTGCCATTTGCTTTAGGACTTCTTGTTCATATTAACACAGAATCAGCTGCTGGACTCTGCACTTCCATGTGCCATGGCACGGCGCAACGTCTCCCCGGTACAGACTGTCAGAGATGGGCTTTAAGCCAGCCGCTAAGCTGACACCGAGAGACTCTCACCCATGCCTGTGGGAGAAGGGTTATCACTGACTGCGTCTCTTTAAGCCGCCAATAATCTCAGCCTCTTCACACTTCCCATAATCCCATCTGAGCCAGGGAGAGCTCAGGGGATCTGGGCCCCTGGATCAGCGCCCAGCCCTGGGAACCCTACTCTGGGTCCGGGTTCCCAAGATGTTCAGACCTCCAGAGTTCTCAAGACGCTCTCGTCTGAACATACGTGAACGGCATTCACTGCAGCAAGTGACACATGATACATTTAAGGACCATAAGACTACAAAATGATGAGAGGAGGCCATTCTGCCCATTTTAGGCTTGTACTTTATCTACAGCCCAGGGAGCAGTCATTGCCAGGAACATAGCAGCTTAAGCACAGGTCAGATTCTCAGGAAGACGATTGGCTGACGTGCTTGCTGATGTGATTGGTTAGGAGTTATTAGGCCAGTCTCCATAACTGAACTGCACTGCTTGCCCCAGGCTTATAGCAGAAATCGAAATTAATTTAAAGGCCCTCTCCGGCCAAACTTGCTTCCAAAATTTGCAGAAAGAAATATTCATAAAACTATTGCAGAGAGAGCAGTGATGGAAGACTTCATCAAACTAGTTGGAAAAGTAACACCACTTCATTTGCTAAGTGACTTCATGAACAGGATAGCTACATTACATCATGCAAGAACATAACAACCGCAAGATGTCAAAGCAATGGGAAATTATATTACGAGGAACTCAGAGAATGGACTTTTGTCATTCAATTCATACTTTCACTGACATGTCAATTTGTGAGAAAGCATTTTCAAGTTGAAATATATAGCTTCAAAATGTCATGATGAGTGAAGTAGGCCTCTACAGTAGGGGACCCACAGACTGAACACCACACCTCCCGGCCCCCCACTGGCTCACCATGTGTGCCCGGCCCTGTCCGTCTCTGTGGTGGGGGCCGGGGAAGAGTCTCTCCAGCTCATTGGTGTCTGCGGGCCCCGTCTTTCCCGCAGTGCCCCCTCCACCCCCTCCCTCGCCGCTGGCTCGTACCACCCCATTAAGGGCGGGGCCACCCTGGGACACAGAGGAGTCTTCCAGGGGTGTGCTCCGTGCCACCTGCGGCAGGGCCAGCTGGTCCTGCATGTTCTTACACAGCATCAGCCTGCAGGGGACAGTACAGAGCAGGGAAGAGTCACACACCCTGTGCATACAGGCACACACACACACACACACACACATAAACCTACACAGAAACAAACCTAGGCATACCAAACCTAGGCATACACACCTCAAATGCATGCATATGTGCACATAGGACATGCGTACAAATACACAAATACATAAATAAAAGCATACACAGACACACACCCTGGCACATGCAAACAAATATTCATACACACACACACACACACACACGCATAGATGAGGAGCACTGTAGGTAGGCTGTACCTCCCCCTGTAGCCAAACATGAGGAAGAGCACACAGAAGATGATGCAGGTGACCCCGATGTGGATCCCGATGATTATGCCTGTGGTGCCCTTGCCCTGGTCCTCCTTCACACAGTCACAGGGCGGGTTCACTGTGGAGACAAACCAATCACTGATCACCATGGAGGCCACAAACCAACCACTGATCACCCTTAAGCAAATAAACAAATCACTGATCACCATGGAGGTCATACACAAATCACTGATCACCCCAGAGTAGATAAACCAATCACTGATCACCCTAATAGTGACAAGACTATTAGATGTATTGGTGGGCTGAGACTTAAACTGTGATTGATTGTTAATGTCACTGTCTGTTGACATACCATTACAAAATAGTAATGAAAAATCAAGGGAGTCACCTGATTTCTCCATGGCCTCCTTCATGGAGACGAAGCGCGTGGTGGCATTCCCGTCGCCGTGCTGGTTGAACGCCAGAACCTTCACCTCATACACCAGAGACGGGTCTGTGGGACGGGGGACAGGGGCATGGGAGGGGTCACATGCTGTGATCTCAACACATCGCCAAGTGCGTCCACACCCAAACACATCTGGTAGTGGTGCTATTTCTCATACATTCTCATATGTTAAACAATATCATTATACCACTGTGGTAAAGTGCTACATTAAGTATGTAAGTGCTACATCCCATATGCTAAATGCTACACATTACATGCTAAATGCTATACACTACATGCTATATGCTACATACCATATGCTAAATGCTACACATTACATGCTAAATGTTATACACTACATGCTATATGCTACATACCATACGCTAAATGCTACACATTACATGCTAAATGCTATACATTTCATGCTATATGCTACATACTATAAGCTATATGCTACACATTACATGCTTAATGTTATACACTACATGCTATGTGCTAAATGCTACATGCCCCCCAGACCCTCCGTGGTGCTCACCCAGCTGTGTGATGTTGTGCTGGGTGACGTTGCGGGCGAAGGTGAGGGGGCCGATGAAGTGAGCGGAGTGTACCCGGCGGTAGTAGAGCTTGTAGCCGTCGTGCTGCCCGGGCTTCCCTGCGGGTTCCCAGGCCGCCTGCAGCACTGTGCTGTTCACCAGCCTGGCAAAAAGGGATGGAGCCGCCGGCACTGTGGACACAGGGAGGGCCCTGAGCATCAGAGGAGAACGGCAGAGAATCTGCGCGGAAACAACGCGCTAACCAAAACCCTGACACAGGGGTGGACAACGACAACTGTATCCATCTGCATTTTAGGCCAACTTCTGCACTTAATTACTTTATTAGCTCAATCATTTGTGTGATCTAAAGTTCAGCTCATGAATGGCAGTCAAAGACAAACGAGAAGTTTGGTGGAATAAGGTTTAATCCACATGTCATATGACTTTTGTGTATGCAGCCAATCAGCTAATTAAAATGGAAAATGGGGTAATTGTTAGAAATAAAAATCTACACACAAACCAACCCTCCAGTATTGCAGCTGCCTTCAACTGTGCTAACACAACTAGCAAATGATGCACAAACGCATAAAATTAAAGGAAGCACACACAAAAAGGATGCAGACAAGTAACAATTATGTCAAAAAAATTACACACAAACAACACAAAGGACATGCAAACAATGTGCATTCAGGTCCAGGAATACTGGAATTCCCATTCCCAGCCATGAATGAGCCGGTGCTGGAAATTGCCTTTGGCTATAAACACATATACATTGCATCAAACACTGCACTTGTACTGTATCGATGTATTGTGTGCTGGAAAGAGGAATTAACCGAACGATGAACCCCCCTAATCCATAGGATGTTTCAGCACGGGAGACCACCTGCTCTGACTGATCTCAGTGCACCTGTTCATGCTCAGGCTCGAGTCCCCAGAGTTTTTACAGTTGCTTAATAATTAGCATCCTGTAATTAGCTTCCCACTCTCCCCACCATCTTCCACATAAACAAACACCAGAAATAAGAGTTCTGTGTCCACATAGCAACACCAATTACAGCTGGCTGGAAAAGCCCACCGTGGGTCATAGGTTAGCATGTTAGCAGATAGCGTCCCTGACCCCCCTCCCCCTGGCCTAAAACCTAGTGGGGGCTCACCTTCCCCCAGGGTGCTCTCCTCGGCCGTCTCGGAGGGCTTGCTGGCTCCACGGGAGGTGTAGGCCTTCACGTAGAAGGTGTAGCTGGTGGAGGGCTGCAGGCCGCTCACCACCTGCTGGAAGATGCTCTCGCTGACAGCCTCCTGGTACTCCATCTCCACTGGGTCTGTGGGACACGCATGGGGGATGGGGGCGGGTGTCATCTAACTTAACATCCACATTTCAGGCATTCTGCAGATGGCGTTACCCAGAGTGATATACAGCTCTCATTTTTTACACTCTAACCATTTACACAGCTGGAAATTTCTGCTGAAGCAATTCAGGTGAAGTACTTTTCTCCAGGGTACAACTAAACTGCCCTGGCCTGGGAATTTAACATGCAACTTTTAAGTTACAAGCCCTCTGTGCTTGAAACCAAGCACCCTGGCCATTATACCAGACTCTTCAAAGCCAGAAATGACTCACTTCATTAGGGGAGAAGAACACTGAGTGAATGGTGTTGATAATATAATATAATATATATAATAATATATTATATAATATAATATGTCTTCATGTCAAAAAACTGAGGGTCACTGAGTGAGTCATATGACTATTGTAGTTTCTGTACATTAGTTCACTAGTGTTTTCAGTATGTCTTATGAAGGTCTTATAATACACCAGAGCTCTGGAAATGTAATAATTAGCCTGTTAAGCCAGTAAACCAATCTGAATTTGAGAGAGAGAAAGCGAGAGAGAGGGAAACAGAAAGACAGACTAAAACGGAGGGGTTGATACTGCATTACGGCCCTTAAACGAGACCCCCTTGCCCATTACCGCTATCTACCTCCAGCCCGCTGGACACCAGGGGTCCGTCTCTACGGCAGCTAATTAAAGCGTTTCCTATTGGCCAGCCCTGAGGGCTTTAATTACCCATCTGATAGCATTACAGTGCTGAGGGAAACAGCTGTGCCAGGCCGCGGCGCGATGGTTGCGGCGGCAAAGAGGCACGGCGCCCAAATACCCCCCACCCCACCCCACCCCAACCCCACTCACCCACAAAATCCAGCGCTCCCTCAGACCAAGAGTAAATAAAGGCTGAGAGAATAAAAACGCTACCACCGCCATAAAAATTAATTTTGATTCAATTAGCAAACAACGGGCCCCAGTTATGGCCTCCGGAGGAGATAGATATCGCGCGGAACCCATCCTGTTTTTATTGCTTTAAAAACAGCTGTTTTTGTCCCTCGTTGCCCCTCCTCCCACCCCACCCCTCCCCCACACCACCCACTCCCCCTGACTGTGTGTCTAACGTTTCATGGTTGTGCCTCCAGCACCTGACACACACACAGTGTAAACACACACGCTGATACTCTCTGGGCCAGTTACTGTGTGACTCATGTTCTGGCGGTAAAAATAATAAATAAAAGATAAATAATAGTAAAATAAATTCTTCCAAATCATGCAAATCATAAGCCAGCGTTTTCACACATGTATAAATGCATTTTTTTTCTTAACAAGTACAGTTAATTCCTAATTACACTTACATTGGTCAAGCTTTTTTTGGTGAAACAAAACAAGTTAACAATAGCATTTATTTGCACATACAAAAGAAGCATCCAGAAGCTTAAATTACAGCTATAACATGTTTTTCACAAGGTAATTTCAGGTGTTTTTATGTATTAAATAGTCAAATACAGCAAGTCTTCCAATATAATGTAAAATAACATTACAGCGTACTTCCAGGCTTTGGAAATGGTGAGTGGGTAAGGACTGTTCTTTGTTCATACTGATCTATAAATAAACCCAAAGCTGCTTTCAGGCCTCAGGCTGCACAGGTGCCATGCGCCTACACCCGCGGTGTCAGAATCAGCCCCGTCTCAGGGCTCTGTGTGTGAAAAGATGTCAGTAAAGGGGTGCAGCGTGACGGAAACATTCTGGGTGCAAATGTAGGTGTTCGTAGGAGGATACAGGTTGATGCTGAGTGTGTGTAACAGGGATCTCACACACAGCGCACACAGTCCTTCAGAGGTTTTTTGTCCTGTGTTTCAGCTCTCTTTAGATTCAGTAATTCCAATGTTTCCGTGACATGATTTGTGAGTGGAGCAAACAAACGACCACAAACAGCCACATGCTCTCTTGGCCTTTATGCGCCAGCGTAAAAAGAGTTGTGGACGCACTAAATGCTGTAGTAAAGCAGGCCGTGAGCGCGTTTGATTGGGTCCTCACCAAAAAGTTCAGCACGACGTGTTTATAAGGCTGCTGACTGAAAAGGAAAACACAAACACCCCACACAATCGGGCTGCAAAATACTGCAAATTAATTTGTAGCATATCACAATGCGTTGCGATGATTCAGTTATTTTTATTTGATACGTCGACAACTGCATGGAAACATAGATAGCAGCGAATACTCCCGCGTGCACAATCGGCTCTTGATGCAGGTTGTGCGCATGCCGATGACATCATGCGCTAGACGAGCTGGGAGCAAACTAAGACGTGCCTCTGTTTGCATTATTTCGGTTTTACACGTGACGACCGCGCTCGAAACAGAAGTTCTTTCTTTACCCAGGAAGAACAGGAAACATGTATATTGGAAATGGCATTATTTCAGGTTTTAAATATACTTAATTGAATAAATCTTTGGTTTATCACATCGAATATCGCCATTGCAATAATCCATAAATGAATCGCATATTGCAATTCTTTCTCTACACCATACAGCCCTACTATACGCACTGCATTTCACCAGGACCTGGGTTTGACATCCGTGCCCTCCTCACATGGAGGTCACACACTCATACATGACAAAAGGCAGTGGGAGCAGGAGGCGCATTTTTATTTGTTTGCTTTCCAAGCGTGGTGTGCCTACGGGAGAAGGGTCTGTGTGAACGGAAACCCGATGCCGGACCTGCGGTCTTGCGGATGTGGAGCACGTATCCGATGATGTCCTGGTTGTTCTGGACGGGCTCGCTCCAGGACACCTGGATGGCGGTGGGCGACAGGGGGGAGGCACGGACCGAGCTGGGGACCCCGGGAAGCCCTTCGGCCCACAGGACGGTCAGCCGGGCGCTGGCCTGGGTGGAGCCAGCGCTGTTCTCCGCTATGCACTGGTATATCGCCTCATCCTCCTGACCGATCCCATAGATGGTCAGCGTGCTGGAGGGAGGGAGGGAGGGAGGGAGAGAAGGAGAGAGAAGAAGGAGGGAGGGGGAGTGAGAGAGGAAGGGAGGGAGGGAGAGAGAGAGGGAGGGATGTTCATTAGCAAGCCTTTTCCTATCCCTCACAGGGGAAATTTTGATTGGTTTTCATGTCAAAAAGAGCAACTTCCCCCACAGTGAACACACAAGATATCGCATATAATCATAAAAGTACCAAACCAAACAAGGAGAGTGGGTAGGAGGGAGGAGGGGAGGAGGGAGGGAGGGAGAGAAATAGAAAAAAGGAGAGAGGGTAGAAGGGAGAGAGAGGTGGGGAGGGCTTGGAAGTGACTGGGGGAGGATGTTAGAAGAGAGGAAGGTTATGTAACGTATTGTTATACATGGTGGATTCCCACAAGTAAAAAAGGGCTTTTCTAAGGAATCTGCTGGACCAATTTGTCAATCATTTAACTTCTGTTACATACATGGCTGAAAATGGTAGAAGTATGAGGCAAAAATTATTTTAAAATTCCTGTTTACTAAATATACCACAGAACATACCATACTATCTCTATCAACAAAACGTGAGGTTCATCGTGAAACTCTGACACAGCATTCGACTTTCCTCAGTGTGGGAAAACCATGAAAAGACAAACGTTCTCAAAGATGATCTAAAGCCACTTATTTCACAGTGTGACTCCTTGAACAGAGCTACACAAAAACCAAGAAGAAGAAGAAAAAAAAAACGATGTGAATGACTACAGAAACCATGGAAATCAAATCAAATAAATCCCTCCCACAGTGAAAAAAATTGCCACCTTGCTGTATGTGCAAATTGTGCCCTTTCAACGGGGGCAGCAGAAGCAATTCACAGCCGGAGTATCAAATTCATAACCGCCATGTGCAAATTGCAGGGCGTTTTGGTTTGAAAGGCCATTTCTTTCACAGAGAGAACCATCCCAAAAAGGATCCATAACCTTCACTTCCACTGGCAGAGGTACTTAATGGCCACATTATTCAGAATGAAGTATATGGTATCATCTCTATAATTCCTCTCTCAACGTAGATACAGAGCATATGCAGTATGGTATATTTTGCTATTTACATGGACAAATGTTTGAGTAAATAACGCTTGTTGGTGGCATAAAAAATTATGAGTTTTATTTATTTTTTTCAGTTTGATACATGAATAGAACACACGGATGGTCAGTGGTGTGCTATCGGGATCTCGTGCTTCTTTGACCAATAGAATGCATTCAAAACATCCCGCATAAAAAAAAAACAGCAAAAAAACCTGAGTAAATTCAATTCATCTCATTCCAAATTTCAGCATATGCTCCTACATACATATGCATGATAAATTACTAAGCCCCATGGTATGTAATCATATCCAATCTAGATTCGGATTAATGTTTCAGAAACAAGTGAGGGGTTCATCAAGGCTTCATGTCTTATTCATTTGATCTGACATGTTTGTTACACTATTCATTCTATGAGCTCATTACAATGTCATTTCATCCTTATTCTCATATTAATGTTCACTTGAATGTACGACTGTCCTTTACAAAGCCCACACAGAAACTGGCACTGCCAGCATCTGAAATTTAGATTTGTGTTATTTCTGTCACCCACTTTGATACACTCAGTGTTGGGCTATTAACTTTTTATGCATTTAAAAAAAAAAAACACCTTTACATTTCCAAATTAATGATAAAATTTTAAAAGATAACCTGAAAACGACAACTGTATAGACTTACTCATTTATGAAACCCATATAAAATCTCTCCAGAATGTTTGTCTCACCACTCACTTCTCCCCGGTAGTACCTAAAAAAACCTAGCAATGTAGTACATATCCCAAGAGAATAATGTACATTACTGGTGTGTGCACCATACGACAAATTACTAATGAATACAGCAACAGAGGTTTGGCTGGCAGCTGAGAATAGAGATGGCACCCCCCCACTCCCCTTCCCCCTATAGATAAAAAGACTTTGAGCCCTCCTGCCCCCCCTCCCCTTCAGGGTGTTCACTATCAGCAGTGAAACCATGCCATCTGCTTTGCACACACCTTGCCCCCACCCCCACCCCCCACCCCATCTCCCATTTCCCCTTTCTCTGTTCACAGGCTGAGGATGGAATACTTGGGGGTCGGTGGGTTGGGGGTGGGTATTATTAGAACTGAATATATAATCTGAGACCCCCCCCCCGACAACCCCCATAATCCTTGGGCGACGAAAATATAAAACATTTAACATCGAAAAGGAGCCGAATATGGAAATCGGCCCTGTAGCATATTTTAATTTTCAACCACAGATGGCTAGAATCCATTCATGTGTTCATAATTACATTTATAAGCATTTTTTGTGTTGAGGTATTTTTTTTTTTTTTTTGCCAGCACTTATTTATGCTGCAAGAAATGTGTGTAATGTGCAATTTCAAAAGCGCAATAAAAGAACGGAGCGTAAATCTGTGTTGAGGATGTGTTCGGGGACAGCGTGCGGTCCGGAGCACCGCCGTCCTCTGTGCCATGCTGATGTGTTTTCCAGCCCCTGCTGGGTTCAAGGTCTAGGGCTGGTAATCCAAGATCAAAATCAATCAGAAAATGGAGAAAGAGAGAGAGAGAGAGAGAAGGAGGGAGCAGAAGAGAGATGGAGTGTGTGAGAAAGACAGAGAAAGAGAGAAGGAGGGAGCAGAAGAGAGATGGAGTGTGTGAGAGAGAGAGAGAAAGAGAGAAGGAGGGAGCAGAAGAGAGATGGAGTGTGTGAGAGAGATAGAGAGAGAAAGAGAGAAGGAGGGAGCAGAAGAGAGATGGAGAGAAGGAGGGAGCAGAAGAGAGATGGAGTGTGTGAGAGAGAGAGAGAAAGAGAGAGAGAGAGAAGGAGAGAGAAGGAGGGAGCAGAAGCGAGATGGAGTGTGTGAGAAAGAGAAGGAGGGAGCAGAAGAGAGATGGAATGTGTGAGAGAGATAGAGAGAGAAAGAGAGAAGGAGGGAGCAGAAGAGACAGGGATTGAGAAAGAGAGAGAGAGAGAGAGAGACCCACTTCCTGCTTTTTTTGTCTTTCAATCCGTTGCTCTCAGCTTCATATTCATCCTGTGACACAGACTCAAAGGCAGAGAACAAAGTTTTGTTCTTCCTCCATTCAGGAGTAACTGTGGATAACTACTATCTGTCTACTATCTATGACAATAATAATTTTATCATTACACTTTATTTGTTTAGCACCTTTCCGACAATACATTGCTGCCCAAACTGCTTTACAAGCAAGCTGTAAAATGCATCTAATAAGAGGTAAAACACCAGTGATAAGAGAGCTAATAAAAAGAAAACAAAGTGTAAAGCTATACCTAGAGGGCCGACGTAAAGTACTGCTAGTGCTGTTCATGAATAACAACATCATTTAATGTGCCAAACAGTGCACCAATGCGCTTTCCCTCCTCCCATTCCCCCCTTTTCCCCAATTGAACTGTATAATCACCCCCATTCATCATACCTCCGCCCCCACCCCCCACACCCCTGAAGACTCAGGAAGGATTGGCCTGACTTTCTCGGGTTCACATAGCAACAAGCTTTGCATTTTTCCAATTGCAGATGTGACACCAATCATTTGCTGCTTATGCCTTTGGAGGAAAATGAAGTCAACATATAGTCAGGTCATTAAACTGCAGGACACTGGTCAACCAGGAGAGGCCGCAAGAGAGTGATTCGACTAGTGAGGTTAACTGATGCAACCACCTTGACTTCCCTCAAAAGGCTCAAGAGTCAACGGTCGCCTCACTGGTGTGGACCTTTGGCAGAAAACGTGTTTGTACACAAGTCAGCGCTGCTGTTTTTTTTCATTATGTTGCCACTTTAGAAGCTCACATCCATCGATTCTGTGTGCATCCAGTGAGATACACGTCATGACGGTAACACACGGACTACAAGCCATGCAGCCAAAACCCTCCAGGCAAGTTCGATCCACTGAATTTACTAGCGTGTGTCTGATAGCTGCTGTTTACAATGTACAATCACACTGCTCTGTACGCTTTGGGAGGACCGGCTCAGGACTTCAATTTAATTACGTAAGTGGCAAATCAAATTTATACCAGACCTGTGTAAGAAAAAGAGGCCGGTTTTTCAAAAAGAAAAAAAGTGAAGATTGAGGTTGTGCTCACAGTTCAGAAGGTATTACACTGGAGGCTTACCTTCCAGATTATTCTTTAAAAGCAGATCACCGAGAAAATTAATACAGGGTCTACTGAGTATTTTTGTTTTTTCTTCTATCACTCTTTTTTTATAACCCAGTGGTTTCTATTATTGAATGGATCATCGATCACATTTGAGCAGAAGAACGGGGTGAGTCCCTGAAAGCCATTGTCAAGGCGCGTATTGAACCAATTGAGTTCCACTGGGTGGAATCAATGGCACTGCTTTTACCTCTTAATTAAGAGGATGGAGGGTGGAGAGGGCCTTTGTGCTCCAATCTACTCCAGGCCCACACCTTCTCCTGGCTAATCTCACCTTTGACCTTTGAGGTGCCAGCACACGTTTCTCCCTCACTCACCATCCATACACACACAATGCATGCACAAGGCACACACGCACACACACACACACACACACACACACACACACACACACACACACACACACACACACACACACACACACACACACGCACAAACTGCTGCCACTTTTGCCGCAGCCTTTCATGTTGACGATGGATGAAGTGTTTTCTGTCAGGCAACCTGACCAGCCGCCTTTGACACGGACCCAAGAGGACCCCAGGGACAGGGAGAGAGCTACTGAATGGTGCCAGAGCTGCTCTGTGCTGGAGGGTGGGGGAGGGAAGGAGGGAAGGGGATTCTGGGACATTTCATCTGGCACCATGTATTTCAGCCAGACTGGAGGCCTTTGTCCCTGAAGACCTGCCCCTGACCCGACACACAGAAGTACATGCGCACACACACACACACACACATATGCACATACATGCATGGACATGGACACACACACACACACACACACACACGTACATGCATGCATGGACATGGACACACACACGCAAAGACACAACTCTGCTTTGACTCGGTGGCTTGAGAATTTCCATACCCGCCTGAGACAGACCCCTTCCCTACTGCACCCTGGTCACCATGTCACAATGGATGCTGCTTTTATAGCTCCACCTCCCCACGCCCCTGCCCTGAAACTCTGCTCCATCACCCCCCTGGTGCCAGCCAGGTAACAGGACACTTCACCAGCCTGGGGCCACTTCCTGCCAAAGCTGTCACTTCCTGTCATTTCAATCTGTGTAGAGAGCAGGGGCACTGTGATAGTGCCCTCCAGTAGTACATTCACATGGAAACCATTTGGCAGAGCGGCTTCCAGTGTGAGAAAATGTAAAGGGTTTCAGCTGCATCCACAATGGAGCAGACCCGGCTAAAATCGCTCAGAGATCAGAGTTTCCAGTTACAGCATCACACTGAAAAGTTTGATGGTTACACGTATCTCAGCAATCACACCTAAAAGCAACTCCCAGTGGCTCTGCTTAATCTTGCCACTTCCTATTGTTTCATAGATAGATGCGCCCCACTCTCAAAAATCTGAAGGTCAAAGGTCACAAGTATCTGACCAAGTTGGCGACACCTCACTGTAATGCGTAAATGTCTTTGTCCACCAGCAGGACACAAACTTTACCAACGCACTCACGCACAGCCTCCATTACATCCCACAGGCTATTTTCTGCACTGACAGCTTAGGGAAGACCACTTCTGGATATAAACATTTCTGTGTTTAAAAGTGCCCATAACTGGTAGGATGTCCGCTATTCAGCTATTTAAAGCCAAAAGAGCAGTACTCTGTCTAAACTAATGTAGACTGAAACTGTTTACTGCTCTGTCTTAAATGAGCCTGACCATGTCCTCAGCACTTAAACCTGAACTCCGCTTTGACGCCCGTCTCCTGTCTCTCTCCTGCGCTAGCTGCTGGGTCTGATCCAGTAAACATACTGGGGCTGGAGGTAAACTCTCTCAGGGATCATGCAAGGGAAAGGCAAGAAAATTAAGAAACAGAATACTGTGCTTCTAAATCTAAGCAGTTGGATGTGTGTTAGAGCATACTTCAGGAAAATCAGAAGCCTCGATTGGCTCACGATTTGTGGGGCTAAAAATAGCTTTTACTTATTGATGGATAACTTGCAGGTGGAGTAAGGGTGGTGGGTCGTAGAGATGGAAAAATGAGGTGTCATGACTCCAAAAAGGGTGTAGCTACAAGTAACTCACTGATTTGAACCAGTCATTCTGGTAGCTTTGTTGTAAAGGGCAACATCTTTTGATTAATTGACACATGTCAGTGATTGACAGCTGATTGTAGCTCCACCCAACTCCCATTAGTAGAGTTTGTAGCCTTGCAGGCCAGGGTTTTACCTCGCTGTTATAAGGCTGGTGAAAGCACTGAGGCTCACAGTGACAAACCACCCACCTTCAGGAGGCAACCAATACTTTCTAACCAATCACATAAACCCATTGAAGGCAGATCTAAAGAGAAGGCGATGATTCACACACAAAACTATCCCGAGAGTAGGTGTGTGTCCAATACATCAACCGTCTGTGAAACTGCCTTCTGAGACTGTCTTTGTGTTTACGTTGCTCCCAAAGGTGAGAGGTGAGAGCAGCGATGGGGATGAGGTTGAAGCTTCATAAACCCCTCTGATAGGAGGGGCTATAATCAGCTGTCAACCAGTGACCTGTCTGAACCAATCAAAATGGCTCTCCACAGTATAGCACAATGAATGGTTTGAATCAGTGAGTTGTCACTGACACCACATAGCAGCTCTGTCCATTTTCAGTTTCATAAAATTTCCTTCCTCCTCCACCACTAGATGCAAGTGCCTGGAGATTATTATTATTATTATTATTATGCAGAGTGAGATCTGTCCTGTACGTCCTGGCCCTTGTGCTGAATGGCCCTGCAGGACAAAGCAGGAGGCTGGCCTGGTCCTTACCCAGCTGACAGGAGGGGAGACAGGCAGAAGAAAGGAGGGTCTCAGGGGGACTGGTTAAGGGGGGGTGGGGGGGTGGGGGAGTTCAGTGGTCTTTGAAGGGGCCGGTGGGCGGACCGAGGAGCTGTCTGCTGACTCTGAGGAAAGTGACAGAGATGACTGAGTGTGCTTGGGGTCAGAGGTCAACACCAGAGCTACAGAGGAAAATGGGGCGTTTTGGGGTGGGCACAGAGAAGGTGAAAACGTCATAGAGAAAGAGCAAAGGAAAAAAGAGAAAGTGGCTTTGCATTTAACTACACAAACAGGGGGAGCGCTGGACTCTACTGGCGCCCCAGCAGGGGGAAGAGGCGCTCCTGCTTGGGGGGTGTTTGGGTACATTCATACATTCAGATTCAAGTTCAGGTTCAACTTCACTTTATTACCATGACAAGTGAGAGCTTGTGCTGCTGAAGCATTTTCTTAAATATGGTAACAGAACAAAAAGTACAAAAGAACATGAATAACAAAGGCAAGTAGATGAACAACACCATTAATCACTGTCCTTATCTCTTTATATTTCTCTCTTTCTCTCTCTCTCGCTAACATTTCCCTCAAAGTAGTGCCAGTTCTATTGTGCTTCTGTCCACTGCATGAAAGAAGAGAGACTGAAGCACAGACTGCCTGTAGCAGTTAAACCTCCCCACTTAAAACTTACGGTAAAAAAAACTGGCAGCCATAAAAAAGCAACATAAAATAAGCAGGCACACGACAATTATGGATCTATGAGAGTGATTATGTACTCCTGGACAGGTATTTCCACAGGCGTTTGTGAATAATCATGCTATGTTCTTTCTTTAACTATTTTCACACAAACACTTTTGTTCTTAACTGTAGTAAAATAGCCCATGCTATTCACCATTCTGGAAACAGTGTTTTCTAACAAGGGGAAGGGACTGCGAAGTGCACAACCAATCGAAATGGACAACTGGGAAGCTTCTGACCAAAGGAAAGGACCGATTTGAATGTTAATCATGCAGAGTTTGCTCTTGGCAGCGACAAAAGCAATCTCACAAATTAACAAGAAAGCTTCCGATTCTCAGTCAAATTATGAACTCGCCCCTATCCCCCACCTCACACACACGCACACACACACACACACACACACACACACACACACACACACACACACACACACACACACACACACACACACACAATGTGGCTTTTAACTTAACATAAAAAGAGGATTATGAAATCATTACCCTTGAGTCAACAAACATTTATGTCCTACATCAAGGCCACACCGAACACAAAGGAATGGCAGCATTTTGCCAGGAGGCTTCGCTGAGTTATAAACAGTTGACTCAAAAGAGGGGATTTTTAATCAGTCTTCTCTTCATTTTGAACTGAAGTTTTCAGACATTTGCACTGGTAGATACGTTCACATATTAATACTGGAATTATTCTGTGAGATTCCTCTACTAATTATCTCATATTTAACTCAATATGCAGAAGAATTGGTGGAAAAAAAAACATAAAAGCATAAATCATTAATGAAGACCCCATTATAATATTATGATCTATAACTCAGCATATTCCTTCTCCTCACCCACACCCACACACACACACATACACACACACACACTAACTAACAGCTGCTTAGTGTATTGACAGGGTAGACCCTGAGTACATGTGTAAAAAGCAGACCTTAAGGATATACGCAACATGTAGCTAATTGCCTTTCCAGCTTGCTTGAACATGCTTGACATTTTCACACTGAATGGTTTCAGTAATTGAGAGAATAACCCAGGTATTAAGCACAAGCCGGCTTAACATCGGGAGGTGAGACAGCGGACTTTTGCTGCGCTGAACTCTGGACTGATCGGGCAAAAGCGCTGCCTGGCGGCTTTGAATAAAACATGGCATGCAAATGGGGATGGATGTGGATCAGGAAACGCACAAAATGTTAAGAGTGAGCGAGACGGCACGGCGATCCTCACAGAGTTTACACACACTATCGGTGTGTAATGCTGTGAGCACTGCAGCCATCTGGGTTCGGTCAGTGTCAAAATCCACCTGTCATGGCTCTCTCTGTATGAGGAGAATGTGTGTGTGTGTGTGTGTGTGTGTGCATGCATGAGATGAGTCTGGGCTTTAATGCATACATGTATGAAGTGTGTGTACGTGTGTGTATTCATTTGGGCATTTCTGTATGCATGTATGCTGTACCTGTGTGTGTGTGTGTGTGTGTGTGTGTGTGTGTGTCTGTGCATGCATGTACATCTTTGTGTAAGTGTTTATGTGTGTGTGTGTGTGTATCCTTGTGTGTAAGCCCAATCGATCCCCCCCCCCCCCCATATCACCCTCTCCTGAAGGTCAGCATCACAGGAATACAGCAGTGGCTGGGTGGCTGTACTGACTGATCTTCAGCGACTGCTACATTAACACAAACACGCTCCTCTTCCTACACACTGATAACAGGTTCACACGGAGGCTGGAGAGGGGTGGAGGGTGGGTGGGGTGGTGGTGGTTAGTGTTAACTAGCCTGGACCAGGGGTGTGAATCTCAGATCTCAAAACCCTCTGCCTCACGTTTCCCACAATCCCCTATGGCGCAAGCTTGGGTTATACACAGATAGATGCCATATACATGAGACACAGCGCTAAAGAGAAAGGATAGAACTGCGCTAGTGGGTGCGTAAAGAAGCTCAGGTTTTGAATGATTCCTCCCTGATCAACACACAGTACCACTGGTCAGAGGTTCACATACACACACACACACACACACACACACACACACACACACACACACACACACACACACACTGAGCAGGATTTGGGACCCCTAGGGAAATCACCAGAGAGCCTGAGGGACCACCTGTGCAGCTGAGCTAAATCAGTCACACAGAGCACAAATACAGACAGACACTCACATACATAATCAACACTGAGACGGACACATGTGAGAAAACAGATACACATGCACGGATACACACACAAGCACTTACACATCCTCACACACACCCACGAACACACAAGAACGCTCACACATATATAAATTCCCATTTCACAAATGGCCTCCCCCATTTTCCATTCCCTCTGATCAGTTTAAAAGCCAATTAGTTAACAGCGTGGCTGGACACCTGGCACTCGCGGTTAACCAATCGCATTACAGAGAGCGTTATGTTTGCGTGAGGGGGGAGGGGTCAGGGGTCAAAATGACATCAGCTGGAGCTTCAGCACCAGAGCGATTTTCTCTCAGTCAGCGCAGGTGCTTGGGTCTAAACTGAGCCACTGACCTTCCGATGTGAGACCTGGTCAAACCAGCCCATCAGCCTAAATACACACTACAACAGCCTAGTCATGCTAAAGGCCCTCCATTTCAGATTCTGCACTGGCCACGTCACTCACACACTTTTACAGCCATTATCAGCTGATTTTATCATTTATTTTTTTTTACTCTTACTTTTTAGAGTCTAAAAATCTCCCAGGATACATTTTGATAAAATTAAAGATTCCTGAAACATTGACGGTACTCAACTGATGATTCAAGCCTTTGTGTAAATGTAAAAAAAAATGGATATATAAATTTTGTATTTGATGTCACTAATATGCTTATTAATATAAAAAATACTACTGTGTTTGTATGTGCATTTTATGTCTGGTCTCAAATAGCTGTCATTATTCTTTACCTTTTATGGTATTTGTATACAATTTAGCATTTTGTGTAGGCCCACTACAAAGTCTATAACATTAAAACAATTCAACCAGACTTTATCTGATGGAAGTAATTCCACACTGATATATGAGGGGGAGAAATGGGTGCTTACGCAGCAGCCAGGATTATTCAAGCGTATTGTGCCAGTTTTCCAAATGATCACTGAATCAAACTGACTCCAAAAACATTTAATCAACTGCCCAAACATGCGTACTTAAGTTTTTAAGCACACATGCGCACACAGGCCGATTAATAAATTTCTCATAATGTTCGGTGTATGAAAAAGCACAGCTTGTGCCTGTGTAAACGGTACATGCACGTAACCCTGATTACGCAACTGAAAACACACAGAGAGCCGCTTCAGTCTCCCAGCTGTTAAATAATAAGGCAGCAAAGTTGTGTTATATATGCAGAGTTACAGAGGAGCAGTCATAGGACAACCTACACTGAGTCGTACAGCCTCTTCTGAGTATCGCAGCAAGCTCTTGAAATCCCTGCTTCCTGAAACACCCCTGCTTCCTGAGAGCAGCTACTGATTCCTGAAACACCCCCGCTTCCTCAGAGCAGCTACTGATTCCTGAAACACCCCTGCTTCCTGAGAGCAGGTACTGATTCCTGAAACACCCCTGCTTCCTGAGAGCAGGTACTGATTCCTGAAACACCCCTGCTTCCTCAGAGCAGCTACTGATTCCTGAAACACCCTGCTTCTTCAGAGCAGCTACTGATTCCTGAAGCACCCCTGCTTCCTGAGAGCAGCTACTGATTCCTGAAATAAATCTGGATTATGATCTTAATCCCTATAACACTGGTCCTTAAAGCCTGGCTCCAGCCAAAGGAATTCCTGATTGCAGAAAAACAGAAGCAGACACTGGCTTACAAAATGCCTCTATTGATTGGTTAAGTCAAAGCTTTTTTTGAGCTTTTGAGTTTAGCATTTCGAGCAATCATTTGAGTTTAGTCTCACCTGTCAAAGGACGTAGGGCACTGTGTTTAGACTCACCTGTTGAAGGAAGCGGTGTACCGTTTTGGACTCACCTGTTGAAGGAAGCGGTGCACCGTGTTTGGACTCACCTGTTGAAGGAAGCGGTGCACCGTGTTTGGACTCACCTGCTGAAGGAAGTGGTGCACCGTGTTTGGACTCACCTGTTGAAGGAAGCGGTGCACCGTGTTTGGACTCACCTGTTGAAGGAAGCGGTGTACCATGTTCAGACTCACCTGTTGTTGTTCCTGAGTTTGATGTGGCCGTCCGGCTCCAGCACCTGCCCGTTCTTCAGCCAGGTGAGCTGGGGCACGGGCTCGCCCTGCGCCAGGCAGGTGAAGATGGCAGTGGTGCCCACAGGGCGGGCGATGGACTGGGGGGGCTGGATGAACTCTGCGGGGGCTGAGGGAGGGGGTGGAGGGGCAGAGAGAGAGGGAGACAGAGGGATCACTTTTCCTCCGTGGTGGTGCTAACAATGAAATCAGCTGTATCTGTATAGCTGAGCGTGGCTGGTGGCACGGCCAGTAAACCTGAGGTCCTCAGGACTCTGAGCGGAACAGCCCTGCCGCATCCCATCGGTTTTTCCTGAAATGGCTCCCCGAGTCCCATGTGCGGCGTTAACCGAGGAGCTTCAGACCATCAACCGCTAGATTACAGGTATTTAGCGGAAACTCAATGTGAAGCCATTGATTTAGAATGTGAGATGATTTACAATGCAAAGACAAATGCACAGAACTCATACAGCACACAACTGTGGACACTCAGGTCAGTGCTCCAGAACCTCTGTAAGGAAAAATGTAGGGGAATACTACAAACACACACAGGGAACGCACAAAAAACATACAGAAAATACATATCATACACAAGAAACACACACACAAACACAGTTTAATCCTTGCTGATGACATACATTAAGAGAGCCCTGAGAGAGGCATGAGTAGAGAAGATAAAAACAAAACAACGTTTAGAACCAGATTACCTTTTTCAGTTACAATACTGAAAAACAGACTTAAGAAATAAAAAGAAAGAAAACATGATGTATTAAAACAGGAGTGTGGGGGACTAGACTCCACTCTCCAGTGGCAGAGAGTACCCTAGGACACATTCCTGGAAAGTTCCTTTCAATGTTCCCTACATGCAAAGTTTTGTCCTCAATTCTCACAACAAAAGAGGGACTTAAGTACAATTTTCCCCATTACATTTAAAACGTTTTTTAGGCTCTGGGGTATGTCTCCTCCAACACCATGAATCCAACACCATGACTTTTCAAAGCTATGCATTTATAACAAGTGATTGCTAAATCTGTCTCCAAGAGATACAGCAGGAAATTCAAAACCATATTACCTCTTAATAAGAGTAGCATATTGTTTTTTTTTTCTTTTGGTGGCAATTTCTGATTGACACTATTGTCAGGCCCTCTCTTATTGCTATAACTGAAAATATAATTACACTGTATTTGTTCATACTCCAGCAATATTGTCATTTAAGGTATACTTTGGGATACATTTCTGCTATAATAGGTCTACAGCAAATTGGTGACCACCAGCGTATTACGCTTCTAGCTGCTACAGTGGCTTGTCTCCACCAGGATGTCTCCAGAGTGGACCAAGATGTGGAACCTGCTCTCACAAGCATTCAGCCCAGGTTGTAAGCAGCATTCTCTCATTACCTGCACAAACGGCCGGACTTGCATGTCAAACATTTCTTTCTGTTGCCTCTCCCTCCTTCTCCCTCACTCATTCACATCCTCCTATACTCAACTACTGTCTACCTTGTCTATTTTTTTATTCAAAATTTTATTCAAAATCAAATATGTAATATCATGATATGGACACTTGTGCATTTGCAGTATAACTATGGACTATTTCTTCACAGAAACAAGGATATATTTTTAAATGTCTTTTATATAATTGTTGCTTGTTTGTGATGCTTTTGAGATGCATATCTGTGCAAATTGCCTTATGAGCAATAAAGGTTTCATTCATTCATTCCTTCATTCATGTTCATTTGTTATTTTGTACACGTCTATTTATAGGAGCAAACAAAATCAACATTAAGTGTATGCACTGCAGATGCATGCTGTGTGGTAATAAAGTGTGAATCTGCAGTGAATTTTTCCAAGGCTGGTGGTGACATCAGCTCCACACACACACACACAGGTTGTGAATGGTTAGAGGGAGTAGTGGTGAATGAACAGGCAGCTCTACGCTGAAGCCCATGGCAGGGGTTGGGGAGTGGGGGTGGGGTGGGGGTGGGGGTGGGAGGGGGTTGGGTCACATGACCTGGTGTATGAGTGGCTCTTCTCAGCATCCTCTGCAGATGTTGTGTGGGGATGGGGGGGGGGGCGTGTCAACGCTACTACTCTTTCCCTGTCTTCTCTCTCCATTTCTCTCTACTCCCATCTTTCCCTCTGCCTTTCTTCCCTCTCTCTCTCTCCATTCATCTTTCTCACTCTTTCCATCTGTTGTCCCTCTCTCTACCTTCCTCTCCCTCCCTCTATCCCTTCACTCCACCCATTTTCCTCCTTTTCTCTCCCCTCTTCCTTCCTCTCTCCTTCCCTCCCTCTCTCCTTCTCTTTTCCTCCCTCCCTCTCTCCCACCCTCCCACTCTCTCTTTTCCTCCTTCCCTCCATCTCTCTCCCCCTACCCCCCCTTTCCCTCAGTCTTCCTCTTTCCCTCCTTCCTCTCTCTCCCTCCCTCCTTCCTCTCTCTCTCCCTCCCTCTCTCTCCCTCTCTCCTTCCCTCCCTCCCTCCTTCTTTCCCTCCCTCCCTCCTCTCTCTCTCTCGGTGGTAAATGAGGTGCTCTGTGGTGTTTGAGGCCGGTGCTGTATCCCCCATCTGGCCACAGACAGCACATCAATCCTGCTCCACTGCTACAGAGCAGATCGGAGCAGCGCTACGGAGACCGCATGCCAACAACCGCCGAGTGAAAACCACAGAGCAAAAACGCCAGCTTAGTTTAAAGACCACAAGCAAAAACGCCAGCTTAGCTTAAAGACCACCGAGCACAAACCCCAGCTTAGTTTAAAGACCACTGAGCAAAAACGCCAGCTTAGTTTAAAGACCACAGAGGAAAAACCCTGCTTAAAGACCACCAAGCAAGTACCCCATTTTAGTTTAAAGACCACTGAGCAAAAACCCCATCTTAAAGACCACCAAGCAAAAACCCCAGCTTAAAGACCAATGAGCCCTGTGTAAAAACCACTGAGAAACAAACAACCTGCTGCAAAAACCACCAAAAAAACCACCCCATGTAAAAATCACAGTCCTGATAAACTGGGCTCTTACCGCTATCCAAAAAACACAGACCTCTTACCGCTACTCAAATACCACCAGGCTCCCACAGCTATCGCTCTCAAACCTCTTCCTGCATTTCAACCAAAAACCATAGAACTCTAACCACTACCCCTCTCAAAACCACTACCTGTGCTTCACCCTTTCATCCTGTCCTGTGGAGGCCAGCACCTCTCTCTAAAGCAGTAAAAGGGCTGCTCCACACTCTCACGCACCACATCACGATGGGAAACATCTAATCTGAGATGAAGGTGCATTTTTTCTGTTTTTTTGTTTTTCAGGAATAAATCAAAGGTGAGAAATCGACAGGTAATTAACAAAGCTGGCTCTCATCCAGCCAGTCTTAATGAAAGCGCTGGCCAGCATAGCAGGCTGGGAAATTAAATGAAGTATTGACTGGTTGGGGGGGCAGGTCCAAGGGGTGGGGGGAGGACAGATCTGTGGACCTTTAACAGCCAGTAGCGAAAGAGATCGCCTTCATCAATGAAGCTGTGAGGCTTGACCCTGAACGCTTCACAGCACAGTCATGCAGGGCCATACAGACAGGAAGTCTCCCACATTCAACTTCCTGCAGCAGGACAGTAATGCCTACTGTCAGTGACACACTGAATCCATATTTCTGCCCTGTCTGTGGACCTGTCATTCACTTTCTATGGGGCAACCCAAATGTAGCCATTTTTGCACCGGTAAATCCAGTGGAGAGACAGTTGGGGTCTTGTCTATGCTATAAAAGCTTCCTGTAAATTTCACGGTTTTGAAAGTGCAAAAGAGGAGAACTGGGGTAACACTGTATGTGTCATGTACAGATGGTCCCCGACTTACAATGGGGTTACGTTCAAATACACCCATCGTAAGTGGAAAATATATGAAGTTGAAAATTCATTTAATACACCTAACCAACCGAACATCATAGCCTCGCCTAGCCTACCTTAAACGCACTTAGAGCACTTACATTAGCCCACAGTTGGCCAAAATCATTAACACAAAGCCTATTTTATAATAAAGTGTTGAATATCTCATGTTGCCCTATATGAAGGCACCTGCAAAATGCTTTAAATGTAGTGCTATCACACCATCGTAAAGACGAAAAATCGTAAGTCAGACCATCGTAACTTGGGGACTTATAAGAGAAACGTTCAGATTCCGGACAACTCCATGTTTGAAATTAATGGCAGAATTCACAGCACGTTCAAACCAGATATCTCCTAAAAGTGTGGTTCCCCACCTGGGCAACAGGTACTACAGAGGAGGAGGGCACATGGTGCATGGGAGGGCTGAAACAATGAAAATGGCACATATGAAACAATATGAGAGGAATGTAATACAGTATATTATATAATGTAATGAGTGCCATAATGGCACTAACTGTGCACAAAATCATTAGAAATTCCAGGGTCATAATACCCTTTACATAACTTTGACTCCCAGCTGGTAGCTCGTAGTTGGGTTTTGTAATTTATCCTTCAATATTATTATGGGGTGGTATTTGCCTGGTAAGTGAAAGCTCCTGATGATGGTACACATCGAGGAAAGGGTATTGTGAATAACCAATCAATGCCCTTCTAAGATAAATAATGAAAGCAACAGTTTTCTCATATTTTTTTCAACCCAGAATGCAGGAGTTTCTTTTTGAAGGACAAGGACATACCAAGGACACCGGTGTCAATGCACAGACATGTTCCCAACCACCCCTGACTGTGCCTGTCCCCCTCCCCCTCCGGCTCACCTTGCACCACCAGCCTCCCCTGCGCAGTTCTGCGCACGCGTGTCCCGGGCTTGTTGGCTGCGCAGACGTAAACGCCGGAGTGCTGGACTCTCACATCTGAGATCATCAGATTTCCCGTGCCCAGCACCTGGATCCCCTCCACACCTATGGGCCGGCCGTCTGCCACACACACACACACACACGCACACGCACACACATGCACACACACACACACACGTACACACACACACACACACACACACACACACACGTACACACGCACACACCCACACATGTACACACACACACACGTACACACATACGCACACACACACACACAAACACGTGCACACACGCACACACACACAAGAAGAGAGAGGGAGAGAGAGAGAAATGATTTGAATTTTGAAAATAAACCTTTTTGTTTAACCACCATTCATTTACCCACAGCTCTTACAATGCATTAACACAAGGCTTTATGCCAGAAAAACAACCTTCTCATGGTCACTCACACAAGTGGGAGAGAAAAACAAATACAGCCAACAACTAAAAAGACATTTTGCCCAGCCTGGCTGGCAAAGCAGCGCCCCCACCATCCCACCCCCATCTTTTTCACACCAGCTGGAGGAAGCTTACAGTTCCCTCTTCCCTGTGCAACAGTTATTCACATTAAAACCATTCCCTTTCCACTGGGGTTCACGGGGCCGAGCGATAGCACGCTTTTAAAAAGGAATCTGCACGTGACAGCGAAGCATTTCTCACTCCCCCAATAGCCAACCCCCACCCCCCACCCCCAATCTCACACCACCATTTAATCAGCATCTGCTGGCCGTGCCACTCAGTCCTCTGAGGGTTTTGGGGTTTGGGGGGCATGAGGGGGGCAGGCTGGGGCTTCCCAAAGTACCTCCACTATCTCCCTGTCCAGGCAGGGAGGGGACCATCTGGCCCCAACCCAAAACGAAGCTGCCCCTCTCTCTCCCCCTCTCTCTTTTCTCCTCTTTGGTGTTTGTGCACCTGAGCGTAAAATGAAAGAGCGAGGGGTGGAAAATCCAAATGGAAAATAAATATATGCACATTTATATATATATATGTATATGTATATACATTTTTTTTTTAGATTTCATCAAACTCTAACTCAAATATTGGTTTGGAATAGCTTTTCTGTAAACAATAACAATAATACTAATAAAATGTGTACATTGCCATAGCTTACCATTCCTGGAAAATTCCTCTAAAAACATACAGTACATTCTAAGAAATGACAGTTGCTGTGTCTTGGTTTCAATCAACATCGATATATCAAAATATGTTTATGTACTCAATATACATGTCAAAAATGACCTGAAGCACATTAAAACCAGTGTACATTAATTGAAAGACAGCCAGCGACCTTCCCATTCAGTTGAGATATAAGGGGCAGTCAGAGGACAATGAATTTCACAGAAGTAAGTGTGTTTGTAAATTATGCTTTAAAACAGTGTGGCGTCCATTTCACTAATCACGCCATTTTAATCCCCAACAGCCGACATACAAGCACATACAATTACTTTCTTTTTTTTTTTCTATGTGCCGGCTCAAATTAAGAGAGCTGGCTAAAGTCCCCTCAGATTGGAACGATGAGGTCTTACTGGTGGCTCCAAGGTGGGCGGGCCAAGCGTTTAGGCCAGACACACACCGCAGAGATGGGACTTAACAGTCGCTTAGGCGCGTTATTCTGAACAACAAATATTCACTGAGGCTTGCCTTTCCTCTATCAATAATACATGATTAAGGAGCTGGATGTCAGGGTAGACTGAGGGAGAATGAGAGAGAAACAGAGAGGGAGGGAAGGAGATGGAGAGAAAGAGTGAGAGGAGAAGGAACAAGAGATAGTGAGAGGGAATGAGAGGGAAAGAGTAAAAAAAAAAGAGTGGAAGCGTATTGAGAGGACAGAAACAGAGATGGAGAGAAAGACAGAGAGAATGTGAGAGGGGAGAGACAGAGAGGGGGAAAAAAGGGGAAAAATAAAAGGAAGTCAGAGCATGAGCTATAAAGAAAGGGTAGAAAGAGTAAGAGGAGAGATGAGAGTGAAAGAGAGAGAAGGGGAGTAGGGGAGAGATGGAGAACGAGAGGGGAGGAAGAGAGAGACAGGACAGACCATATAGGAGGTGCACACTGTGTCAGGCATATTAGCCTCCGATTCCCCTGCCCCTGTGGTTTGAAGAATGAATAATAGCCAGGATGGATACTGGACTCAGTAACTGTGAGAGGCATTTTACAGGAAGCTCCAGCTATGTATTTCTCTGGGGCACCCACTCAAAGGCTATTGGTGGACCGACAGAGACACGAATAGCCAATCGGATGAAAGGCCAGCTTTGGGAATTGGGACAATGAGACCACCTCCTTCAGCAGAAATGTCTCCCTTCAGTCCCGTCTGCACTTGGCAGTAAAAATCACTAATGGGCCCGGGCCTGTATTCATATAGCGTCAGACAGTAAGGCTGCTGATCTTGGATCAGTTCTGCCTTTTACCTTAAAATGGAAAAAGACGCATCCGGAGGGAAACCCTGAGCCTAGACCACCACTCCTAATCTGAGAACATTTATGGATAAGGGGCACTGATCTAGGATCAGTTCTGCCTTTTACCTTAAAATGGAAAAAGATGCATCCGGAGGGAAACCCTGAGCCTAGACCACCACTCCTAATCTGAGAACATTTATGGATACTGGGCACTGATCTAGGATCAGTTCTGCCCCAAAGCTCACATTGATAAAGGTTAGGTCATGGACAGGGATGACCTGCTCCCAGATCATCACTCATACTCTGACATCTCTCATGAATATGAATATGGATTCACACTTTCTGTATGGACCACCCCCAGCTCCCTGTCAGAGGCAGAGCTCTCGGACAGTAGCTTCAGCAGAAGCAGATAGCTCTGGTGCGAACTGGATTACAGGCAGAGACTGGGGTGCCGGTGGCGACGGACTGAGGGAAAACAGGGGCCTGGAACTGCAGAGGTTCCTGAGGAAACGGTAACGGGCAAACAAACTGGCGAATTAAAGACTGACTGGTGCGAATCTATCAGACCCATCACGGCCGTTACCTCCGGCTGCCTTCCCCTGTAATCTAATACTCAGGAAACCCATCATGTTAACATTTAATTCCGGCGACAGTGTTGCAAAGCAATATCCAAAATCTGATTAAGGGAAATGAGGGGGGGGATACGGGCGGGTTAATCGGACGCTAAGCTGCGAACCCAGGGAGGGTGGGGGGGCGGGTAAGGGGTGAGGAAACGTGAGAGGAGAGGATGAAATCAGGACAAACCTCAGTGACCTCCATGCTATTACGCACAGCCCTGGAGCGGTCAGTCATCACTTACAGCGCGGACGGCAGGACTGAGAAACGCGCGCCTCATTAAAAAACAGCACCCGTGAGAGAGCAAAGGCTCGGCACGCTTGCTGTGAGGTGTGTGTGTGTGGTTTCTATTTATGATGTGTATGGGTGTGCATGTGTGTATGCGTGTGAGTGTGTGTGTGCGCGTGTGTTTGGGTGTGTGTGCGTGTGTATGCGTGTGTGTGTGTTTGGGTGCGTGTGCGTGTGTGTGGGTTGTATTTGTGCTGTGTATGGGTGTGCATGTGTGTGAGTGTATGTGTGTGTGTGTGCGCGTGTGTGTGTGTGTGGTTTGTATTTGTGCTGTGTATGGGTGTGCATGTGTGTGTGTGTGTGTGTGTGTGTGTGTGTGTGCATGTGTGTGCATGTGTGTGTGTGTGTGTGTGTGTGTGAATGTGTGTGTGTGTGTGTATGTGTGTGTATGCACATATTTCTTCACACATGGACAAACACACAGACACAACACGCAAACACATGCCACAAACACAAGCATAAGTGTACATGCAGACACACGCACATACAAAGCATGCACAAACACACACATCACAAATACATGAACAAACCGTGCACATGCTTGCATGCGCACACACACACACACACACACACACACACACACACACACACACACACACACACACACACACACCACACACATGCACACTCCATCACTTCCCTAATGCCTCCCTGGAAGCTGTTACAGACACTACTTTTTGTTCCATTAATTTACATTGAGGTCAACAAGATAAATGTCTGGCACAGTAGCTTTCAACAACTGCAATAATCTGTAACCATCTGAAAACCAATGGGTTGTGCAGGCAATAAAGGGCTAACAATCTCCTGCATGAACATCTGCGCCTGCTGTACAAAAGCAGACAATCGCCTTTTTACTGAGGAAAGCCAAATTACAAACTGAAATACTACATTTTCAATTTCTCAAAGCATATGTGTGTGAGTGCTTGTGTGTGTGTGTGTGTGTGTGTAGACATGGGTGTCCATATGGCTGTGTATGATGGTGCGTGTATGATGGTGATGTCGTGTCTGTGTGTGAGTACAAATGTGTGTGTGTGGATGTGTATGTGTTTATGAATGTGTATGTATATACAGTGCGTGTGTGCTGGTGTGCATGTGTGTCAGTATGTGTAGGCACATATATATTTGTGTGTATGTGTGTACACATTTGTATATGAATGGCAGTATGTGCGTATTTCTGAATTTACATGTTAGTGGATGTGTGTATATATTAGTGCGTACTTATTCCAGTGTATGCTGGTGTGTATGTGTATCAATGAGTGTGAGCACACTTCTGTGTGTGTGTGTGTGCACGTGTGTGTTTATGTGCAACTGTGTCTGTGTTGTGATGTATGTTACACTGTGTGCATGTGTGTGTGTGTACATGTATGTGTGTGTGTGTGCATGTGTTATGTCCGTGTGTATACTGATGTTACACTGTGTACGTGTGTGAGTGCGCATACATGTGCACGTGCGCGCGCATGCGTGTGTGTGTGCGTGCATGTGTGCGTGTGTGTGCATGCGTGTGTGTGCACGTGCACGTGTGTGTGCATGTGTGTGTGTGTACACAAGTGTGTGCATGCGTGTGCGTGCGTGTACACATGTGTGTGCGTGTGTGTGTGCAAGCGTGTACACGTGTGTGCGTGTGTGTGTGCATGCTTGTACACGTGTGTGCGTGCATGCGTGTACACATGTGTGTGCGCGTGTGTGTGTGTGCATGCGTGTACACATGTCTGTGCATGTGTGTGTGTGTGCATGCATGTACACGTGTGTGCATGTGTGTAATGTGAATTTGTGAACATGCTGAGGAGCACACAGGAGCACTCCATCATGACAGGATGTAGAGCTCAGCATTAAAGATAATACACCGGAGATTGAGCATATTAAAAATGTGCTCTTATGCCATTTACAATATCGCCATTGAAGCAGGCTTTTTCATTATCACTTAGGTGATTGCATGTTTTCAATTGCCTGTATGTACTTACACAGTGATGTATTCTGTAATACCCAGAAAATCAATTAAAAAGGAAAACAAAAGAAAAATGAGTGGGAATTTTCAATGGGGTGGCACAGAGAGTAGATTGACTCACAGAGACTATTTTGCTACCAGTAAACCAGTCCCACAGAAAACATATAAAATGCATGTTTTATGAAAAGCACATCAAGACCTTCGGAAAGTAATCAAAAAGACTTGTCATTCTCAATTCAATATGTGGTTCGAAATCAAACATATTGTGGTTGTTTGGTATCTGATTTTGAGATTTTCCCATTCTTACTGCCTTTCGGCTACACCAAACCCCTAAACACACACAAATCGGATCCATTACAAGCCTGACAAAAATTCTTGATCTGACCTCAGAGGAAAATTCATTATTCATGTATAATGTATAAGGTTGTTAGCAAATGGAAAAATGGCAGGAAGGACAGTGTGCCGATGCTTATTTCCTTTTATTGACCTTTTACACTGTATGCTACCAGCTAAACTAACCACTGGCCCACCGATGGTTGAATGGGTTTCACAAACCCTATAGTGGGTGGAGCTTCAATGATCTGTCAATCACTGACTTTGTTGAACTAACGAAGTGGATCAATCAATCGAAAAGGTTAAACCAATCAAAACACAAAGATGGGTTAAGCTCACCCTGGTTCTGGTGGGGTGATGTAGCTCCATCCATTTATGATGTCATGAAACTTTCTTTCTTTCATTGCTAGTTCAGACGCAAGAAACCAGGTGAGGTGAGGCAACTGCGTGATCAACCACTAAAGATGCTCGATTGAGTGCTGAGTAACAACAAAAGCCTGCAAACCCACAGCCAGGAGCAATGCCCAAGCTGTTGTGGAAACTGCTTGGGGGGTGGAGGGGTGGTCCGGGGGGCTGAATAACCCCTAAAGTCTCAGATGTCACCCGCCACCCCCCCACCTCCATATAAATGTACTGCACATTCAACGCGATGCCCATATATATGACTGAATGACTGAACCTGTTGAAACAGGCCTGGGAATAAGCCTGAGAAACGGGGTGCGTTTGACGTGAACGCCTTTTCCACGGACACACGCTCAACCGCCTCGGCGCTCACCCCAGGAAAACATCTGCTCTGTAAGCTGATCTTTTGACCGGGTCACATTTGCAGGGAAATCCACAAGGGGTGGAGGAGCTCAGCATGGTGTGGCACTGCGCCGTCTCCCGTGCAATATTAATACAGCATTGTTGCATTTTCCCCTAAATCAGGCTGTCATTCCCAGCCTGGAGATCACACTTTGAAAGGGAAGGCTTCTCTTCCAGTTTTCTTTCCAAATTTGACGGCTTGTAAGATAAAAGTCTCGTTGCATTTTTGGCAGCTCAGAGCAGTGGCTTTGCCATGGTCCTGGAGCTGAAGGGTTTTTTAACGACGCTGCTGTAAGGGTTTAAAAACAAGGATTCTGATTTATGTACACAAGCGGTCTGCGCTTTGTGAATACTCATGGAGATAGCGTGTGTTCTACTGGCTTCCTTACACCATGCATTAAAGCGGGGGATTAAAACCTTGCAGCTATGAAGGGCTGAATTTTGTCTTGATTGATCTGGAGAGAAGAAACAAAAAACAAAAAAACAAAGTTCTATTTCTCACCCAGCCTGCTCCAGGAGACAATTGGACGAGGGTATCCCGTGGCAACGCATTCCAAAATGGCGGTCTGGTGAACGGTGAGCGTGAGGTTCTCAGGGCCCACTAGGATCATGGGCTCCTTGTAAACAGAGGACTGAGAGCCTGAGAGAGAGAGAGTGAGACAGAGGGGGAGAGAAAGAGAGAGAGAGAGAGAGAGAGATGGAATTTACAGGAAAGACAGACTCATAACAATGTTCCACTTGGCACAAAAAAACTACTGTGTAATCTATTTCACAAGGATAATTAAATATCATAAAAATACCTTCCCTGTCAGTTACAAAGATAAATAACTTTACTATCCAGTAACTTTGTTTCCATAATAACATTGACTTTCAGGTGGCATTATATTTGAATCTGTTCTTTCAGATGCTACCCTTAAGCAAGGTAATTCACATGAATGGCTTCAGTACATTTCCAGCTGTTTAAATGGGCAATATGTAAAGATAAATGAAAGCTGTGTGAGTAGCTCTGGATGAGAGCATCTGCTAAATGGCTGAAGTGTGAATGTAAGCGTTGGTCGGGGTGTGCGCTTTTTTGAGGAATCGGTGCTGACCTGAGACGGTGAGGCTGGCCTCTGCGCTGTGCTTGACGCCGGCGCTGTTGTGCGCCACGCAGCAGAACACCCCAGTGTCCCCCGTGCGGAGTCCTGTGATCTGGAGCACCCCTGTGGGGAGCAGTGTGTACCTGAAAGAGGAGAGGGGCGCTGTCACAACCCCAGAACATCAAAAGCCCAAAATCCTGACACCCCAAAACACAACACCAGAACCCCCACAACAACCCCTAACACCTCAGAACACCACAACACCAACACCCTAAAACCCCAGAACCCCAAAATCTTGGAACCCCAAAACCCCAGAAGACCCAAATTCACTAATTTCACTCTGAGAACAAATGGTTTAAACTTCCACTGCCTCAACACCAGCATATACTAGACCTGAGGCGGGGGGGGGGGTATTAATATTGCATTATAACAAAGAAATTTAAGGACTGGATTTACAAAAACTGATCTCAGTTTCAGATTGTAAACATTTGTTTGTTCTGTAACTAATTCCTGTATAAGAGTGTGGAAACTGAGCTGGATTACATAATCCCTGTGCGTGAGTGTGAAGTTTCTCTGCTCTCTGCCAGATGATCCTCATACTAGTGAATTTAAATTGGGATTACAGAAAATTCCTTTAAATCCCAGGGAGAGAAAATTGGGTTGGATTTCAGAATCCGTGTGTCAGAGTGTAAAATGTTGGCTCTGTTACACATAATCTCTTTTACAGAATATCCCTGTACAAACTAGTCAGGACTACAAAAAACCCCTCTATAAATATGCAAATATGTTGCAATTAAAAACACCCAGCATTTGGCAGGATTACAGAATATTGCGCTGTACCACCTGCTGGGTTAATCCTGGCATAAAACACGACCTGAACCACAGTGAGAGTGTTTGGTTGGATTACAGGGCACCCACGGAGTTAAACCCAAAGCAGCGCGTTACCTCTCGTCCTCGGTGTTCACGGGCCGGCCATCTTTCTCCCAGCTGATGACGGGCTCTGGAAGGCCGTGAATCTGGCACTGGAAGCGGCAAACCCCTGCCTCCTCCGCCCGCACCGACTGTGGCTGGACATGGAACTCTGCCATCGCTGAGGGAGAGAGGAGAGAGACACGGTGCATGACGTCACAGCTCCATGGAGAATGACATCACTGCTACAAAACCCATGACATCACATCTACATATAACGTGACATCACAGATACCTAGATAATGCCGTCACAGGTGTCCCACAGACATAAGGAGGATTTTAGGCTTTATTTTTTTAATGTCAATGTGTGGCCGAGACCCTTCAACTGTTGAGACTTGGTTCAGTGATGGATGCTTACTTGTTGTGTTCAATGGAGAGCACTTTCTTCCTGGTAGGCGGGGGAAGTAAGTACGCAGGGTTTGGTTTCCTTGGTTTTCTCTCTCCAATTATTCAATTAGCCATTTAGCTGTACTCACAAATTATGGTTCATAACTGAATTTTTTTATAGTTATGATTACAGCGATGATAAGAACATCAATTACAAACAACAACCAAACGTAAAAAAAAACAGTAATCATAAAAATAGATATTCCATTATAAATGTTTACATTAACCATTTGACCTATTTTTTTCATCCCTTTTCTTACTGTCTCTCTCATCACTGTAATCATAACCATAAAAAACCCAAAATAGCAGATCGTAAGTGGGTATTTGGAATAATGCACTTATCTCCCGTGTGGAGGAAAATCAGTTTACACTCATAACACCAATACAGAAATGAAATGCTTTCATCTCTTCAAGCAGAAACCTCATTTTTCTTTTTTAAGTTCAGCTCCTTTGCAAGGCACATCGACTTTTGTTTAGACAAGGTGAAAAAACACAACAAATTAGAAGCCGGTGTAAACACAATCTCTGGGAATTGCTATGTGATTAAACAATTATTAGCATGTCAGCCATCTCCACAGTGGGGAGACATTGGCTTCTCATTATCACTCTCCCCTCTGCTGTTCTCTCTTCTGCAGTCTGCCCCCCCCACCCCACAACACCCCCCACTCGAGCACCCCCTGGCTGGTAGAAAGCAAATCCAGGGGAGAACTAGGCTTCCTCATGTTCCTGTACCAAAATGTGCCCAGCAGGTTCTCCTGCCTGGAATTCTGGGAGTTGTATTTTTTTGTTTGTTTGGTGAATATGGCGGAGGAAGGTGGGCTGGATTGGATGTGTATGTCCACAGCCTATTTTCACTGCCGGACAGAAGACTCGCATTGAATCACACTTTTGGGGGAGTGTAAAAATGATTATGGCAGTAAGGGGAGGGAGAGGGTGGGGGGGTGGGTAAAGTAAAGCAAAGAGGGGGAGGGGAGAAGGAGGGGGAGGGGTAGTATTTAGAGGGCTGGTGTGCCACCCCCTCCATCCAGCATGGCCCCCCTCCGCAACGCCACCCCCTCTCCTCACATCAAATGTGGTGCCTAAGTGACTGAATGGGCAGCGCCCAATTAGCCGCGATTGTTCTCCTGTGATTACGCAGCCCGAGACAGGATGGAGGCTGGTGGCGGAGGTTTACACTGACATTCACACCAACGCCCTCCATCTCTACTTCATCACATCTTGCTCCCCACTCAATTTTTATCCTGGGGGCCTGGGATGGATGGGGGGTGGGGTAGGGGTAGGGGGGTGAGTGTTCTAGAGGCTGAAAAAAAAAGTATAAATTCTCTTTTATTTCTTTATTTTTCCTTACGCAATTCACACTTCCATTAAAGCGCAAAGCCCCATGAAAGCTCCAGCCTTGTATACCAGGCTTCAAAGACGGCCATAATGGCTTGTTTTCCACTATTGTCAGCTTGGATTACACACGCGGCCACCAACGTAAAAATCAGGAGCGTGAGAGAGAGAGAGAGAGAGCGAATGGCTCCGCGAATATTCCTGTTGCTCCCAACTAGGAACGCGTGAAATTAAATTCAGAGCCACACTTAAACAGACGAGAGAAAACAGTCTGACTGGTTAATGCAAAGCAATCTTCTGAGGAAAATGCGAAAAGACAGACATTTTATGTGTATGTATATATATATATATATATTATATTTATTTGTGTGACCACATCTCATTCAGCATGATAACACCTATCTGATCTCAGAGAAATAAAAGCGGCCAGCGACTCGTGATACGAGGGAGGGTGGGGGGGCCTTCCAACGCAAACTCAAATTAGTGTGAGGCCAATCTCTTTCTGAGCTCTCCCACAATCTTCAAGACAAGTGCACTTATTTAAATGTCAACCGTAATTAACTTGGACTGAGCAAGACTTATCTGAACACTCTTAGCATAACAAGAAGGGCTAAAAAAAACCCCCTCATTGCTGTAACCTCTCCTCTTTCTACCGTTTGACACATTTACTTAAGCTGAGCCTAGACTACAAATTCTATTAAAACCAGTAATTTAAAAGCAAGACATTAAAGAGGGAGAAAAGACAGACAGAAAAAGGCTCCTACTAGCCATTGTAATCACTAGATTTCTTCTGCTGAGTGCTGTTTTGTTAGCTTGTGTTCTGGAGAGGGAGCACAAAAAAAGGCCCACTACACCAGACGCCTGTACAGGGAAATGGCAGGATCACAAGTAAGTTTAAAGTGGGAAGCACGCAAATTTAGATTTTAGTCATGTAGTCAACACTTTTACTTCAAGATGACTTACTGCAAGTTCAATGACACTTGCAACGGCATCAACTCTGTGAACCGCTTACTAGCACACGTAGTGCTGCAACTGCAACAAGCAACCAATAATGGCCATGGTAAAAGCTATAGGAAGCAGCAAGTGTTTTTATTTTTTGTATTGAGGATAAAGGGAGAGGGAAAAGGTGGCATACTTAAAGAACAAGATGTATTAGATGTATTGTTCAATTCCAGCCGGTTCCTAGTTTACTACCGTTATTCAAGCCCAGCTTATTTCATGTCAAGCTCAAAAGTAAAAAACAGCACGCAGCGACAGAACCTGAGTTCAAAGGAGCTGCACACGCAACACTCATGCAGACAGGAGCGCACAACAGAATTTAAAATTCCATCTACCGCGAAAATAAAATAAAAAAAGCATACCTTGAAGAACACATTAATATTGTAGCAAAGAGAGGGAAAGAAAGAAGGCCCGTGCGCACTTACAGACACCTGTCAAGAAACCGTATCTGACAAGCGTGACAAAAGACATAGGGCATGGAGCTTGAAATGTAACTGCGGGAGCGATTCCAGTCCTGGGATCCTGCGGCTAACCTCTGTGCTCCATTGCGGCTCTCGCTGTCCTGGCTTCTGAGCGGTGACAGGTGAGCTCTGGGCTCAGGCGGATTCAGACACATCCCCGGCGTCCTTCGGGAGCATTAGCTCGTTAGCGCGCGACACAATTACCACAAACCGCGAGGCAAGGGCCCCAATTAGCCCGTTTGCACAATTACCCCCGGCTGTGACATTACGGCCAGGTTCGGCTCCACTCAGGCAGAGCGTTTACATCACTCGGGTTATGCCTAACAACAAGAGTGCTGGAGCCTTCATGGCTGACATTGCCGTTGCACCCTAAAGCTAAGCATTTAAGGTCCCATTTTCACCAAATTTACTTCATGATTTTACGTGAATGCCCATCATGACAGACGAGAAATAATCTTTTGGAGGTAGGAAATCATAACATCACAAAACTGATAATATTCATACTTTCACTGATTTCATTTTTGATACTGAAGATTGAGATCAACATTGTCAAACTACAAGAGGTAATATAAAGATGTGAAAGTATCGGGACGAGCTGAGTTGAACCTTTAAACTGCTTCAGTAACACTCTGTGAGATGAATAGATGCAGTAGGAGCTGAGGGGGTTACACAGGACAAGACAGTGAGCTAAGAAACAACATCACAAAGCCAACCTTTATTACACTTTTATTTGACCTTGGAGAAAAATGCACAAACACAAAAAAAAAAACAAAAACACAATTATTTGCTGATTCCTCGTCAAGGGGAGGAGCCATGTAGGCCTTTGTATCAAGGTAATGGATAGACTATGGGTGCGTTCCAATACCTTTTCTCATCTCCTCCTTTCCTCCCCTCCTTTCCTACCCCAGAAATAATGTGGAAGGGGACGAGGGGAGGCAGGGAGGAAAGGAAGAGATGAAATGAAAAGTGGAACAGCTAATCCGATTAGCCCTTCATGAAAGTCGATCTCGGCTATTGATGAGGCCGTGTAACTTCGACTGATCCCGAGGATACCTAAGCCAATCAGAATTTTCTGTGGGAAGGAGGAGACAAAGAATGCACCCTATGAGACACTGGTGATGGAGGACTGAGCTTTCACAAACCCAGTAAGGGATGGATCTACGTTCAGCTGTCAATCACCGACCTGCTTGAACCAATCAAATTCTGTGGTTTCCACAGGGAAAAAAACATTATAATTGGTTGAGATTAATGTGCCACAGACAGCTTATGAGAGCTCTGCCCATTCTCAGTTTTATGAAATCTCATTCTCCCATCGCTACTGTGGCTCAATCAGCCCACAATATTGCAAAATGGCTAAATTAGCCACAGAGATGCTTCATGTCCAGGGACTGAAGACCAGGATGCAGAGTGTAGATACAGAGAAGAGAAGCGTGTCACCTGTCTTACAGCCCCCATTTATCTCCTTTCATTTAAATCACTACCTTTGAGCCTAACTCTTCCCTGACGGCAGAGAGTTCTGTACAAACATGGGGTGTGAGAGTGTCAAATTCTACTAATGTACTTTCAGTATAGCACCCAACCCATTACCAATGAATAGGCACAGGTAAGAGAGCATGCACACCCCCACACAGGTATTCATCCCAAACCCCAAATCGACTCTCAGTGCACATGTATTAATACACACTCATAGGTTGTCATGTGCATGCATGCACACACACACACACGCACACACAAGTAGTCATGCACACATGTGCTGTCGTGCACAGACTCATGTGGACACACAAACACACACATAAAAGCCCAGTCTACACTCAATCAAAAATACAAAACCGTTGGTGCCTTTGTGTTGTAAAAATCTTGGAAAATGCATTGTTGGAGGTTTTGGTAGTGGGGTGTAATTGGGGTTTGTGTTTGGATGGTTGGATATTTGTGTCTTATTTTACACAGGAAAAGCGAGGAAGATAATCCAACATTTTCCAGTACAGAGGACAGAATTACAAAGTACGATACAAGAAAATCCAAGATCGGATGACGTCCCTAAATCACCCACGGTCATTCACAAACATATATGCGCATGTCCCCACACACGCACACACAGTACACGCTGCAAGCTGATTGCAGGAGAGCTAATGGTACTGCAGCCGCAACACTCCCACCCTCCCCTGTCCCTGCAGACCACACTTATATTCCTTTTTAATATTCCTTGCAGAATGTCATTCCGCCAAGTGTTGGGAAACACTCACCCATTATTATAAACTGCCTGTTCCCAGCATGCCAGCATGGCCCTGCAGTGTAAATTAAGCTTATCTAATTATGGGGGAGCCATGCACAGCCAGCATTGGAAGAACGCTGCTTGGATTCAGATGTTTTTCTCTCTCTCTCTTTAACAACAAAAACGAAAACGCAGTAAGGCCAGAGCTCGGAGAAAGTGAGGAGAGCGGGAGGCCCAAGCTGTCAGTTGGCACCCCCTCTCCCCATATCTCCCACCCCCCGCCCCCTACCAAAGCTAATAGTACGTTACATACCAGGTAATGCTTTTACAGCTGCCACGGGTCTGTCCGTTCCACCCTGCACCATTTATAATCGGCAAGTGGGTCAAAGTCTTTATTTAACATGAGACGCAACGATTTGCTTTTCTAGGAAAGGGGGGTGATGGGTAGGAATGGCGTTGGTGTTTAATGGAAACGCCACTCGAATTGATGAATGTCAAACGCTAAATTGTGTATTACATTTAAAATAGCTCACCTAAAGAATAGGAGGACATTGGACTCAAAAAACGATTTAGCTAAACGCCGCACTCAAAATTCAGAGTGCATGCGGACCTACTATTTTTAAATATATATGGACAAGGTAAAAAAAAAAAAAAGAAAGAAAACAAATTTTCGCAGACACTTCAAGGGCTAGACTCGTACAGGTGATCTATGATTCCTTCAAGCGGGACGAGAAGCCATCAAGCCGAACTCTGGCCGCTTGATTCATTGGAATGACAGGAGCTGATGTCGCCAGGGTGTTTAGACAGAGCGTTTCCTCAAGACCCTCAAACCCGACCGTGGCGTAGCTAGGCTCCATTGCATTAGCCATGCATTTCTCTACGTTATTATTTCTAGCCCCCCTCTCCCCTCGCCCTCTGGGCATCTTCGGGGCTGTGACATCATTCTGCACGCATCGCCTTCCATCTGGGGAGGAGAAAACCGTTCGTCTCGCGGTGCGCGTGCATAATGGAAATAGCGGCTATAAATAATGCATGATGCTATCCCAGTGTGAAGAGTCACCCTTCAGCGAGCTTTAAATAGGCGCGCTGAAATACGATTTTCAGTAAAGCGACCCCAAAGATAGCTTTTTTATGTGGACGCGGGTGTTTCATTCCCCAGGCACGACTGAACTCACGGGGTAAATCACATGTTGATCTCGCCCCGATGCTCTTCTGTGCTCTCGTCGTTACCTTGGTGCAGGGGCGCGCGACTCGCCGGGCTTCACTTTGCATTTACTGGACCGCTCATTAAAAAATGGCAAAGCAAGCAATGCACATTAGCGAGCACGTCACCAATTTAAATACAAATCTATGCGAGTGTGTGTGTGTGTGTGGTAGAGAGAGGGAGAGAGAGAGAGAACAACCACCTCCCACGGATGCTTACGAAAGACGCCGAAGGCGTTTGAAGCGTCCATTTCCTCTGAAAAGCGCGCCGTTGTTTGTGTAATGAATCCCTTTTACGACGCAATGGGTGGAAATTCCCAAAGATTCACTCTTATGAATGACCACATTGAGAGTTTCCACGTAGGCCTCTTCTACACTAGTTGCCCCTCCTTCTGTTTGAAAGTTAAGGGTCAAAACTGGCGCTGAGAACAACCGCACATGGCAACAGCAGGTGCTCTTCAGTAGGTTAATCCAATCGCACACATTAACATTAACAGAAAATTAACGGTGTTGCTAAGTGGTATTATGTAACAGTACCGTAGTCGGTGAGCGAGTGTACCATTATATTCACTGTAAAATGTTCAGATATAATTGAACTCTCAACAGAGTTTATAGAACCCATGTGCTCTGTATCACAGCTTATTAAATTAAATGAACACATAACAGTTATGCTACTGAAAGCAGCTACCTTGCCAGCCCCCTTCTTATGGATCACACACTTTTCTTTTTAATCAGTTGGTTGGTGGAGATGATGAGGTTGGGGTATGGGATGGGGGGGGGGGTTGGGATGGGGCTTTAGAGACAATATGATAGAGGAAGGGGAGGTGGGGACGGGTTGATGTACCTCGTTTCACCGTTTTGTGTACATGTTCGGGGGTGGGATCTCAGAGCTAATTAACACATTACTCAAACATACCTCTTTAAGAGAAGAAGTGAGAGAGAGAGGCCTTTTTGACGTGATTTATATAGTAAACAACTAATGTGGCGGGAGGCCCAGGTGTATTTTTGGCTATGAGGGGGGAGAACAGAAAAAGCGTCAAGGTAATTAGCAATCAGGAATATTACAGTTTTTTTCCTTCTTTTTTTGTACGATGAAGTGACACTGGAACCTCATTTTCTGATGTAGTGTTTCTGGGACCCACCCTCAACTCACCCCATCCTGCTTCCTTTACCCCCAGAACAAAAACACTGGGATCCCTGTGTTCTATTACACCATCCTGAGTCCAGTTGGGGGGGGGTGGTGTTTAGTTCCTCTCCTTTGACAGAGCCTGCTACAAATATATTTCAGCATGCTGATCTTAATTGCAAAGGTGGGGGAAGGGGGGGTCTTTTCAGACATAACAGATGCTGAAAATTAAGAGATTATTTAAATGACTGGGAGAGTAAAGGGGGAGGGGGGTTAGCCAAGAGAACAGGCGAGGGGAAGAAGAGAAAGAGAGGGAGGGAAGGAAAGAGAGGTTGCGTAGCTTTTTAAAATTAATTAGCAGGGCTTTTTGTTGTGTGCTGGGGCCGTTCTGGATGACAGTTTGTCTCATTCTGAGAAAAGCAGAGCCCTGGTCAGTAAAAGGAAGTACCGTGTGTCTGTAGGATAAACTATATGTGAGGGAGAAGAGAGAGAAAGAGAGAGGGAGGGAAAGAGGAAGAGGGAGAATGAGAGAGAGAGGGGGAAAGAGGAATGGGAAAATGAGAGAGAGAGGGGAAAGAGGAATGGGAAAATGAGAATGGGAAAATGAGAGAGAGAGAGGGAAGGAGGAATGGGAGAATGAGAGAGAGGGAAAGAGGGAGTGGGGGAATGAGAGAGAGAGAGAGAGAGAGAGGCTTTTGTTTTAATGATTGGCTTCTAAAGAGCCGGGCTCTCATTAAGACACTTCAAAAAGCAGCATTAATAATTAGAATAGACTATGAGGATCATGGCATCCGACGCCCAGCAGCTCCAGTGGTTTCCCCCGCCGAGGTCCCACCTCTTTGGGTGAAGGGTTCCCAGGGGCCCTTCCTGTAACCACCCCCTCCCCACGGGCCCTTCCTGTACCCCCAGTCTTATTCAGGCTGAATAAGCGCTAGAGAAATCATGCCACCTTCCCTCAGATAAAACCTACTACAGCCAGGCTCTTACTCAAACACAAGTAACATTTATTGGAATGCATTATCGAAGTCAGAATAGATATTGCATGGGTGAATATGAAAATGATGGCAGTTCTCAGATACTGCAATATTTTTAAAGAGACATAGCATATTTATCGCCATATTTTCCTAAAATACAGTGTATATATTCATAATATATTGCAGTTTATGCTATTTTGAGAAAGGTTGGTTCATACGTCAACAATTCAATGACCACTGAAGCTATGATGTTGTAATTACGGTCTTGGCTGCAGTTGAAGCAGCTGCCTACAAAAACTTCCAGTTTCCATCGTATGCACTCAGCCTCTTTAAAAGGATATGAACTTCACCAGAACTTTTATCAGTGTCTTTAACGAGTACTATTCTATTTAAAAATGAAAAGGACACATTCCACAGGTTGCACTTTCTTGTCTCTAGCTAAAATATAAAAGTATGAATGCGATACAGTATGCTGTAATGTCAAGCCCGTTCTGAGTGAGGTGTATATGTTTTTATAGAAAGTTTTTTTGATTGGGTCCTGGTCACAGTCCATCTGAATGGAGCACACTGGGCATTTAAATCTCAATCACTACACACAGTTATCTGTTGCAGTGGACAGTGTGCAGAGTGTTTTTGTGGATGCATGTTCTTTGGTGAAAGTTTGTCTGCAGAGGTATCTCAGAGCAGCAACAAGGAAACCTTAAATGCACTTTCTAAGAACTGTGTGCTTGAATATTACCAGGATGAAACAGAAGAAAATATAAATAGAAGATTTGATGCGGTGGACGGACTGTTCATTATTACATTACATTAGTCATTTAGCTGATGCGATTATCCAAAGCAACTTACAGTTGATTATGCTAACCAAGGGCCAATCCCCCCTGGGAGCAATGTGGGGTTAAGGGCCTTGCTCAAGGGTTCAACAGCAGTGGTGTTGTTGCTTTGGCTAGGCTGGGGCTTGAGCCACCACCCTCAGGGATCCTCAGGGGTCCCAGTCATGTACCTTAGCCACCAGAGTTACAGGCTGCAACCCAGCAAAGACTGGTTTTGGGCTTGTGTATTTTAAACCGTAGGTGTTACCAGACAACCCCAATCTCTAGCTGGAATGGACCATCTCACCACTCCGGGGGGACACAGCAGAACATCCTGTTTGCATTCTCCTACCTTGGTTTTGGTGGGAGGGGGTATTGTTTATTTTCAAAAAGCGCCCCAGCATAAAATAAAAAAAACAAAAGCATCTGAATAACGCATGTTGTGATCGCTCAGGGAATGCAAACCTCAAAGCCAATCTTGGCCACGAACTTGAAATAAGTTCCATTAAAAATAAAGCAGAAAAGAAAAAAAAAAAAAAGCAGCTTGGCTCTTTGTACTCTGCTGTAATTGTGCTTGGGCTGGATCTACATAAGATCAAACGCATCCAAACAACAGGGCCTCGCTGGAGATGAAAACATCCTCAGCCACACCTCCTGCATGGCTTGTGAACACACGGTCTGTTCAGCGAAACACGCGCTTGCTTTAGCTAAAGTGCTACGCAGCACGTCGGGCCCCATGCCGTAAAACCCTGAAAGTTCAGTTCAATCAGATGGTTTGTGGCAACCAGTTGCCTCCAACCATTTGAGTCGGGAAACGTCAGAAACTTCTGCGTTAGTTAACAGTGGTAAACAGCGCTGGTACATTAAATTGGTAAAGAGTGGTAAATTAGGTTGCCATACACAAATGGCTCCAGGCAGCTGAGTCAACTGAACTTAAGACTTGAAAGTGCACAACTACTCTCATGCAGAACCAAACTATCTGCTTCATACTAAAAACCTTACATTTAAACAGACAGGCTTTCATGAAGTGAGAAGAACCGGTTTGTTATTACAATGCATTACATTTCTCAAATTTCGCTTACATATAACATGGAACACTGACAGTTCACTACTGAACAGAGATTCATGTTTTTTAGCGGTTTTTTACATGTTATAGTCTGATTTGTGCACCAAAGTTCTCCCTAATAGCTAGATTACCTGCTTTATAGAAAGTATACAAAATCATTATTTTTGAGTCAATATGTTCAGAATTTTTTATTTTTCAATAATAAAAGAAAGAGCTGGGAGGTTTCAGGAATCTGAGACCCTCAGGTGTTCTTGGTTCCCCATCCATCCATCCATCCATCCATCCATCCATCCATCCATCCATCCGTCCTCCACTTGAAAGCACCTGATGACCACTCCATGTGCCCCAACCACACCCCCTCCCCACGCCCCCATGCTCCCACCCCCCCACTAAATGACCCCTGCATTAAAGGCTTTGTGCTCTGATTGCGTCCGATGCTGCATCGATCGGGCTCTGAAAAGTGACCATGGCCTTGGCAGGCATCTCTAATGGCTTTGTGCTTCTGGGTGCAGTGGAAGGGGCTGTGGGGGGCCGGCTCTTTCATGGGTCTGCCCCCAGCACGGAGCCAGCTGAGTGGGGCCGGAGCTCTGCGATGTGTGGGCGTCAGGGCCATTACAGCTGGAGAGAGCGCGCTCGCTAACTGAGCACAAACACTGACATTACCCACCAGGGAAGGGAAAGAGAAAGAGAGAGAGAGAGAGGAAAAGAGGGGGAGAATAAGAGAGAGGTAGGTAAAAAGAGAGGTAAAGAGAGAAAGGCAGAGAGAGGGATAGAGGGAGTGAAGGAGAGAAATGAAGGGAGAGAAGGAGAAAGATGGATAGAGAGAGAGGGAAAAGACACAGATGGGGGATGGAGGAAGAGGGGCTTAAAGGAAAACAAGAGGAACTCAGGGAGGGATGCAAACGGGGAGAGAGCGAAAGAAAGACATAGGGATAGACACGGACGGACAGAGGAGGGCAAAGGAAGAAAGCAAGGGGAAAAAGAGATAGAAGAGGAAGAGGAACAGAAAACAAGTGAAGTAGTTAAAGAAGAGCAAAAGAGAGGTAGAATGTAGTCAAAGCTGTAAGAGCCTACATGCGTGTCCAATCATCCATGCACAAGTTTTCATTCATCAAGAACTGAATCACCGCCAGCACCGTTATCTCAGAGGTGTGAAATACGCAGCGCAAGTTAAACATAATATAATCAGCACCTTCAAGAACCCGCAGGGTTATCACTCATGGTTTCCTTTCCTGGTTACCCAAGCGTAAATGCATAAATAAAAAGAATGATCAAAACCCAGAGCAGGATAATGAATCTAAGTATATGACACACAAATGTGTGTCTCTGTGTGTGTGTGTGTGTGTGTGTGTGTGTGTGTGTGTGTGTGTGTGTGTACCCATACAGCATGTCATGAACTTGTCATCTCGAACATGCCTGCATATGCACATTTACCAGAGCGCAGCTCCTCTAGCTATCTATCACAACAAAAAACCAGCTGCTAACGTGCTAATGTCCATCCCCCATCACACCTTCAAAGCCATCACCACTTAATTATTATCATTATTTTTATAATTTTTTTTTCGCTCTGGTTTCTTTCATTCTTCACCGTGGTGATTTATTCAGCGGGTGGGGGGTGCCATGCAGCAGAATAACTGACGCACCCTAAAATAGATTTCCCAATCACTCTCTATCTCGTCTTTTTCCCCCTGAATGGAAAATAATTTCTCGAGCTGATTGTTGGTGAGGGGGGAAACGTACAGGCCGCCATTATCCACTCCACCCTGGGCCACGCTTCTAATTACATCCGCAATACAATTTGATACAACTAGCCGTTTTGGAATTTAAATGATAAGCGCCTCTCCTTCCCGTTTCTTTCCCTTGCCTGTCAGCCAGGTGAGGACACGTTCCTGTGAAAGGACCGCCATCAGTCTTTTGCCTTTCTGAAAACGCCTGCTCAGTTCCACCAATGAAAGGAAACCTTTTTAAAAAAAAAAAAGAAAGTCTTTCTGATATCACATGCACAGATGAAGGTCCATCGACCAATCAATCAACACACTCTCATCTTTATTCTCCCTTTCTTTCCTGTCACAGGCTTTTCACTTTACCGTTGAGCATTGTTTGTCACAAAATTGCCTTCTTTTTAATAGTTTTGGCACTATAAAAAGAAGGTGAATTTGTGACAAACAATCTGGAATAGATCCATGATAATCATGAATGCAAAGACTTGACTTCTCAGGACTCTGGACGTCAGTTTTACAGTTCAAATGCAGAAAATAATGTTTGAACCGAGCGTTATTGTGCTACATTATTCATTTTTTTTGCATGACTCTGGAAATATTGAAAACAGTCAAAGGGACATCTGGGGGTGGGAGATACTCTATTTAAATTCAAATGGAAGCGCGATTACACCCCCCCCATTTTAATTCCCCTTCCTCTTTCTTCTCGCTTTTCTCCCTCCTGTTTGTCACGACCAGAAATTAAAGGCGCGCACTCCAAGCGCGATAAACCGTCTCCTGCTTTGAATAACAAAGTGGACGGACATTTGGCGTTACAAATCTCCCAAAGGCAAAGACCCATTACTTCCACTCCATTAGGTGGTAACTGTTTAAATCCCGTCCTCCTAATGCATGGAGAAAACTCTTCATATGGCCTGCACTTGCTATCTGACAAAAAAAAAAAAAACACTTGTGAAAATGCCAGGGAGGGGCCAAAACAAAACATATGCACTTTTCGTTTGCCGATGATGCAAAATCAACAGTCACTGAAGTATGCCTGGGATGCTGACCCCACAAACACAACCGAAGCCACTCTCCTGGTGACCCCACTGTTTTGGTAATGAACTTGACCGCAGCTTTGAGTGTGAGAGGGAGTCTGGGAGAATAGGGATGGGTGGAGAGAGAAAGAGGGAGAGAGAGAGGGAGAAAAAGAGAGTGACAATGAATAGGAGGTGACGGATGGGCCCACATCTGGCAGCCCTGCTTCTCTCTCTCTCTCTCTCTCTCTCCCTTCCTCCCTCTCTCTGAATGGGAGCTGTGGTGGGCGGGGCCGTGCTGGTACGCTCCAGCGAACTCACAGGAGGAGTGGCCATTGGAGACCAGAATGCGGTGATGGCGTAAATAACCAACAGTTTGTGTGTGTGTATGTGTGCTTATGTGTGTGTGTTCGAGGTATTGCATGTGAACTGTTGTTTATGTGTGTAACTGTTTGTGTGTAAGTGTGTGTGTGTGTACATCACCATGTCACACACTAAAGGGCCAGAATCCCCTGGGGTGAGGGTGGGATGATTCTGTGCGCACCCCTGAGACTGACTGTGGATGTCGCTCTGGACAGAGACCATGTGTCACTGTCAACCAGGGAGGGGGGAGGGTGTGGGAGGGTGGATCCTGTGCCTCCAGTGGGCGTGTGGACGGGACATAGCCTGCCATCTGTCTGCGGACCAGAATGAGGGACTCCTTGTTGGTTGTTGGTTGTTTTTGGTGGTGGTGGTGGTGGTAGTAGCAGTAGCAACATTAGCAGTTGTAGCAGTAGCAACATTAGCAGTAGTAGTAGCAGCAGTAGCGTCAGAAGTAGTAGTATTAGCACAAGTAGTAGCAGCAGTAGCAGTAGCAGCAGTAGCATCAGAAGTAGTAGTATTAGCACAAGTAGTAGCAGCAGTAGCAGTAGCAGCAGTAGCGTCAGAAGTAGTAGTATTAGCACAAGTAGTAGTAGCAGTAGTAGCAAAATTAGCACGAGTAGTAGCAGAAGTAATAGTAGTAGTAGTAACAGTCGTAGCTGTAGCAGTAGCAGTAGTAGCAGTAACAAGAGTACCTGTAGCAGTAGCAGTAATTGCACAATTAGCACTAGTAGTAGCCGAAGTAATAGTAGTAGCAGTAGCAGTAGCAAGAGTAGCTGCACAAGTAGCAGTAGCACAGCACACGGGATGCCTGTTTAGGGCACTTCGGGTCAGGCACTGCTCTGGGCCATGCCTTCTGATTTGGTAAAAATACTGTGGATCTGTTCTGGCACACAGAACGTATTCTGCCACCCCTGCCAACTGCACTGCTCCACCTCCCCTGCCTCCAGACCCCGCCCCCCTGCGGCGATCTGGCTCCTGGTTCTGCCACGGCAGTTTGGCATGAGCACCGGCCAGCCGTCACGGCACTAGTGCCCACATGCAATCTATGCAGCGGGTCTGCCCGGCGGTGCCCCCAGCAGTTGGGTACCCCAAAAGAGTGTGCATTACCACCCTACACTGATAGAGATTTGCTGGGTGAAAAACAGCCACTATCCAGGGGTGTCTTTTACCAGATTTTTTTTTTTTTTTACACATTATCTATTTATACAGCTTTTCATTCATTATACCCAGACATCTCAGTGACACATTGCCACTAATCCCGAGCAGTTTAGGCATTCACATTTTACACAGTAACCATTTATGCAACTGGATATTTAAAGAGCCAACTCAGGCATGTGATTGTATGATGGCAGAGACCTACCGCGGAATCAAACCTGCAGACAGACCTGCAGTTACAAGCTCCCAAACCTGCAGGCTCTGAGTTACAAGCTCCCCGACTCCCTAACTACAAGCCCCAGTGCTCCGTACTACACTTTAGCGACATCTTTTAAAATTCAGAAATAGTAAGAGGAGGAAATATATGCAAACTTGAACATCTTTCCTAGTGTGAGCTCTGGCAGTAGACTGAGCACGCTCTCCTGTCCACCAGTGTGTCCTCACTGTTGTTCCAGTTACTGTCAGTGTGAAGGGGTGTATAAGCTTTCGTTTTTATATTCCTTTCATTTTAAATGGGAAGGCAAACTGCCATGAGGATGAAGTGTGTAGGAGATCCTGAGTGAAAGGCAGGCTGGGCCGTTACAGCACACTTTCAGAAATGAAGCTTATTGCCTGTGTCCTCACACTGAAGGGGAAGCTTCGCAAGATGAAGCTTATAGCCTGTGTCCTCACACTGAAGGGGAAGCTTCACAAGATGAAGCTTATAGCGTGTGTCCTCACACTGAAATGGGAAGCTTCACGAGATGCAGCTTATAGGCAGGGTCCTCACACTGAAGGTGTAGCTTCGCCAGATGAAGCTTATAGCCTGTGTCCTCACACTGAAGGGGGAAGCTTCGCAAAGTGCAGCTTATAGCCTGTGTCCTCACACTGAAAGGGGAAGATTCGCAAGATGAAGCTTATAG
>CM040755.1:6420062-6422562 GCA_022829145.1 Albula goreensis | reverse complement strand
ACTCCACTCTGCTTTCTCTTATGCTCGTGGTGCAGGGAATACAGCCTCAAGAGCTTAGCGATTCAAAGCCAAAAGCAAACTGCCACACACACTCACACACACACACACACACACTCACACACACACACACACACACACACACACACTCACACACACACTCACACACACACACATACACACACACACACACACACTCAAACACACATACACACACACACAGACATACACACACACACACACACACACACACACACACACACACACACACACACACACACACACTCAAACTCACACTCAAACACACACACACACACACACACACACACACACAATTTTACTCTCTTCCACATTAATTGTCACTGTTGTGGTGTGGGAAGTCTCATGACAGGTCTCAGCCTGAAACATCCACAGTGAATAAGTGATGGTTAGTCATGTGTCATGTGTGTGTGTGTGGGGGTGAAGGGGGTGGAGCACCTTGACCAGGGTCATCTGGATTCATTTTGTTTCATAATTGATCCTATCAATAATTAATGCATTTGGATGAAACAATAAAAAAAACCTCCACTGCTCCAGTTGCGGGGTTAAGTAGCCCCAGTCTATGTCAAGTTTAATATTTTACTGAAGCCAGGGACCCACATTCTAATGGGGGATGTGGTGAATTAGACTGAGTGCTGCATGGCTTCCAGCGCTGGTCTTATCATGGACTGAAAACTGAAACACTGGCATAATTGGAACTGTGACAAATTACAAATGAGCTGGAGCTGACAAAGACCCACGTCAAAGGAAAGACATTTTAGTCGTTTATGGAAAGAAAAAAAAAAGCCATTTCATTCCATGTGCTGAATTATGGACTGATTCAAATTTGACTCCTCTGTTTTTTCCATTTGTTAAATGGGGGGAGGCGGTTACATCTGGGGTGTTACACTGTGGAGGGTGTTACATCTGCAGAGTGGAAAGACGCTTACTCATTCTGGAGCCCATGGGAGAAACATGTTTGGGTGGGGCAGATAGGACAGTAGTGCATTTCAGCCAGGTAAAAGGAGATCCACAAACGCGTGTTGTTCTGCTTTTCCTCCCATTCTCTCCTCCTCTGTCATCACAGAGGCCCTCAGATGCAGTGGTCTTAAACTCTAACCTTCCTTCCGTTGTTACTCAGTGCTTAACTGACCACTTAAATATGTTACATACACATCCAAAGTAAACTTTACTGCGTTTGTAGCTGGTGTAGAGGTGAAAGCAAAAACCAAAAAAAAAAAAAAAAAAAGTGGTTCTCAGGGACCAAAGAATATCACCAGCACTGAGGAATTTTCACGGAAAAATCATTGAGTTTATCTTTAAACCTTTATTACTCCAGCATTTTGCAGCGGGAGTCAGGGGAATCAATGTGGTTAGGAAACACAAGGCAACTGTGTAGCCAATCAGATGCTGAAGCAATCAGATGTAGCCAATCAGATGTTGAGGCAATCAGATGTAGCCAATCAGATGTTTCAGTGGCCAGATGTACAGTCAGTGTTTATGGGAATTTGACCAGGGCAGCAGGGCTAACACCACTACTCTTTTGTGAAGTGCCACGGCATCTTTAACAGCCACTATGAATTAGGATAGTAGTTTAACCCCTCTTGTAAAGGATCTTCGCTTGTTGTGCTGCATTTGTGTTACATGGGACGGCGATGGAAAACCATTTCAGATACTAATAACTCTCTCAGGCCGGCGGACGGAGAGCTGGCTCGCATGCTAACAAATCTGGGCAGCTCAATTAGCTAATTAGGTGGATCTACAATCTCCATATTAACTCCACAGATCAGATCCCAGCGGAGCGTTTCTTATGCAGACGACGGAGCGGTCTTCGCCCCTCACCCATGGGCTCGTCAGGAAACACAGCTTAACTGTCAGATCATATAAATGAATGGGCGAGCCACATAACGAACAGGCATTAAATCCAGAAACTGGACATGGCCCTCTTTACCCACCCCTGTCTTACCAGAGCCCATCCATCCCCCGGCCACACAGTTTTACAGTCACCCAGCGTTTGAGTTCAGCTGCCAATCAACATCCTCTCACTCACTGCACATAAAATAAATAAATAAATAAAACACACACACACACACGCACACACACAGGGACACACACACACACGGACACACATTTTGATTCTTTATTTGATTCCACATAAAAGATCATTTCACAGGAATCAAATTGCATTGAAAAGTTCGACATGGTGCACAATTCATAATCCACTAAGGAATAAGAAACCATCGTCTCTCCCAAACAGTCATGCTCCTGATAATGGCTGATATGGCGCAGTGCTTTGCCAGTTGCTTTGCCTTTGTTTTGTTCAGGCCTGCAACCTGCAGTCCATGAACTACAAGCCTGTAGACATGTCCAAGACTGCCAAAAATTAGGACTGACACACACAAACACACACACACAAAGTAACCCTCCGCCAAAAGAAGACCACAAGCACCCCACAGTTACCTGCCTCGGGCTCACCTGATGCGGC